>CAWUFW010016825.1:0-291436 GCA_963921515.1 Calotriton arnoldi
CAGTGAAGTCACGCAACAGCAGGACACACCCCAGTGTAACAAACATGGCGAAGCACACAGCGGCGGCAACACCAACTAGGAGAAGCAGGGCCCCTTCGGGAAGAGGAACGCCAGTACCACACTGAAAAACCCATACCACCCTGCACATATGAACAAGACACATGAAACGGAACACCAAAGAGCCCGGGGACCGACAACAGGTGGCCCAAGAATTACATCCACACACAAGGCCCAACGCAGAGCGGAAAGGCAGCCTGCCGCCCACACAAGGGAGAGCAGACAGCACTGAATGACCTTCCATTCCAACACCGAAACCACAGCCCTACGACAGAAGCCGGTGAATACAGCCATTGTCCAAGAATAGACCAACACAGGCATGCCGAGGAGACCGACCACACGGCAGATAGCGCATATCACAGAAGCACACAACGGACGGGGAAGAAAGAAGAAAACACTCCCCCATGTCGGCCACATGCAAGTTAATTGGAAGGAGTCACACAGCACCGACCTTGAACTGTCTGAGAAGCATGTGGGAAGAGGGCCCGTGTCCTCCAAACAAGCCAACAGAACACAAGTCCTGTCTCCCCACGACTACACAGAGCTCACAGCAACCCGGAGCGTGCACATTGCAGACTGCACACACAGCCGGAGCACGCCACCTCTACGAACCGCTGCGAAATGGCAACCGCAACACACCTACCCAACTACGCCGAAGAGCTCAAGCTGTACCAAACCAACACGATACATACATTGGGATGCGATCTCCTGTCCCTGCTGAACGTAAGTTACCGACTGACTTACCGCATCACATTGTTCAGCTGCGTCATGCCCGTCTTCTACTGTCGGAGGTGTCCCTACCAGCATCCCGTCGAGATATGCCTCTCCAACCCGGCATGTCTGAAGGCGGACCTGCTACCACTACTCCTCCCTCTGGACGCACACGACAGGGCCTGCTCTGCCTATGGGGGCATGGCGTATGTGGCCAACATCGCACGCGCACTGAAATGGAACCACTGTGCCTCCACACGACGGATCATCGAGAACAGCTACATCGAATGTCACCCAGCATGCCCCATCATGGTCCTCCAAGGGACAACCTACGAACAACACCTTGACAGCCACCATCCGCTTCATTGGCTGGCAAACATGTACACCACCAATGACATGGAAGCCCTGCTGGGACGGCATCGCATACCTGACAACCTGTAAATACGTCGGACCACAACGCAGGTTCCCCGAGTGACCTATGAAGTCCAACCCCGCACCCATGCTCAGCTTCCGCACGGACTGGCCAGTCACCACCACAACAGCCATACCAAACGACCGGCAACTGTAACCACACCATCAACGACATCGCCATGACATCGGATATGACCGGGACATGCACACTGTTCCCCATCACATCCAGGAACACCGCATGCATCGTGGGAGGTAGTGGCATGGGCTCTGTGCATCGCACCCACATGGACGGAACTGCACGAACAACCAGGACACGACATGGATCCAGCGCACATGGACCCACACACCGCTCAGTGGACATGAATAGGTCGCCTGGAGTCTGTGGGTGCTGCACCCCTCCCACCCCCGCCCGGGAATCCCATCACCAGGACCTTTGCATGGACGACAAGTGCATACAACAACAACACGACCCCAGTGACTGTGACATGTCCAGTAACTACCACAGTGCAACAACAAGTGGCACGCCGCTGCATGCACGCAAGCACATGCCCTGATGTCATCTCACATGCACGCGTGCATGAGGAACAACCGCAGCAAACCTGTCACATGGAACTGAGATGGACTGTGCCCATGATGCCGAGCGGTCTGGTAGGCTACATGTATACCGTCTGTGTCAAAGTCCGCAGCTCCGCAGCTATACGTAAATGTACATTAGCACAGCCTTGGCCAAGCAGATGTAACCCCACACCCTATCCCATTTGTAATCATGCTCAGTATATCCTCAACATGTATTCCGCTGCCAGTAGTGTCCACTATACTGCATCACAGAGGACAGAAGACTCAATATAATGTTTGAAACCAAAACTGCCTCCGCTGACTCATTTCACAAGTACGAATGAGAGAGGATGAGAGTATGTGAAGTACACGGCATTCGTGACATGACCATGTAGTCCACTGGTATTGGATGTCAACGCAAATGAGTAGCACTACTGTGGAAGACACACATGTGTCGTGTGAAGTCGTATGGACGCAGTGCTCAGGTGGGTGGGTGCGACGGGTAGATGCGCACATGCCAGGTTGGAGCACGCCGTGTTGGGAGGGGTCATGAACAGTACACCACCGCTTCCCTGGGCATTGTGAGAGGACACCTGTCGGGGGAGTGAACACGTGTGTGCACAGCAGCCGGGCACACGTACAAAGCGGTACCAGGCGCACCTCAGCCCACCCTCTGTGGACAAGCTGGATCCTGTTGTGCGCCCGCCATGCCCCTTGACAAGGCACACACAGCCCCAGTCGACCAGGTGTAACCCCAACATAGTCAATCCGCACAGGCGATACAGGGCACGGGATGGCAGTGGAGCATGGTGTGTGAGAGGTCTCCTCGCGCTCCTCCTGGTCATATCACGCAGGCAATAGAACCTCAACGTCTAGCATGGCACAAGTCAAATGGAAGTGTAGGGGACGCACCACAGCACGAGCAGCACTGACGTCACGGGAGGTGGCTCGCACCATCCCATCCATTGCCCATCATACCAACCACGCCACATGCCATTGCGACTAAGTGCAAGCGCGTGCGCCACCACCCCGAGCCCTCCCCAGAGAGGCCAAAGAGTGAATGTGTGGGCCATCAGCCACGAGACGGACGCGGCCTGGCCGCAAGGGCAGCCACAGCCACTGGGTGTCGCAGGTGGCGGATCCGGAAGGCGAAGACTGTGATGCATAGTCCATGCAGGCCGGGTCTCCATTTGGGGCACCACGCAGGTGGACGGCGTCCCGCCACACATCATACCCTGAGACAGCCCACTCGTGCAACTGGACCCACACATACACTCCTTGCCCTCTCTGGTGCGAGCTTGGGGCTGCCTGTGCAAGCGCTAGCCTCGCAGGTGAGCATGCTTATTGGGGGGCGAGGGGAGGACATGAGGGCTGGGGCGAAGATGACTGTATCACTGTCAGTTAGTACAAGGGATGACCCAGATGTGGAAAGGAAGAGACGTGTCCCGTGTGTACTGCAACTAGTCGCCAATCCAACTACCCCCCATGTCCGGAATGTAAGCCCGCCCCTAGGCCCGCCCATCCGCCACATCGAACATACCACCAGCACGACAACCTTCCCATTCGAAACACTGACTGGGGGTGGCGACCAGTGAACAATCATGTGTAGCCTACCCACGCGTACATGTGGGCCCTCCATGATCCATGTCACCTGCGGCAAAGACATGACATGCGCAATGAGGGAAGTGAGGAGAGCTGTCCGCCCCACGCGCAGAAGGTGCATCAGCTCCACAGACCCAGCAGCGAGTCCAGCAGGGGTCACATGTGCAGGGGCAGCTGTGCCTGGTGTGAAGGCACATGCATATAGACAGCACATCGACCAATGTGTAGTCTGCCCACATCCACAGTCCATCATCATGCGGACATAGGAATTGAACACAGGGCAACACATCTTAGTTGGTGCACCCACCGTGACCAACAATGCGCAATCATCGACGTACCCGCCCTGTGCATGGCCCCCACCCAACGGAGGCACATCCAGTGCCACCATCCCAGACACACAAGCCTTCCACGGAACATGCTGTGTCCAATGGTCAGTACAGAGTCAGCGCCCATCTGGTGGATCCTGAACAGGAGACACATGCACACACATGCCAGCTCCCACTATGTACGTCTGCCACCTGGCACGTGCAATGTAACCTCTCACCTGTGACGTGTGACTGCAAGCACACAGCCGTCTTGGCATGGGGCTGTCAATGTGGACACCAGTCAATGTTTCGGGAGCTGTGATCCGTACAGTGCTGTACATAGGGTGCAGTGCTGACACCTACTACTGTCTCATATCCCCTCGTGCCACAGGTCCCACTTGTATTGGCCGCTCAGCCCGTGCCCACATCGTCGTCGTCGTGTGCCATACTCATCCAGCCTCGGAAGCAGTTCCATGCTCAGCAGACACTCATGTTGCCGTGGCGTTGCCGCTTGACGAATATGCAGTCAGTCCCCATCAGCACGCCCCGCAAGTCATTGGGGCCTAGATCCCCATGTGCATGCACATGGCAGTGGTATGTCTCACTTGCCATTGCCATTGTTGGGAGACCTGTGTAAGTGTATTGTGGCCGTGCCGTCCCAGCTTGACAGCTGGGCTGTGGCTCATGTGCTTGCTCAGTCATGTCAGTGATGTGTATGCGAAATTGCTATGTGCCGTGTTGCTTTGACATGTGTCCTCTGCCATTTAACCCAGGCGGAGACCGAACATTGACCGCCCATACCAATTGCTGGCGGACATGGACGATACAGAGGTAATCAGGAAGTTTCGGCTGGACAGGCCAACTCTGCATCGACTGTGTGCCATGTTAGAGCCCCATCTCCGTCCCCGCAGGGTGTATCCGACTGCTGTCACCCCCACGGCTAAGGTGATGGCCGCCATGCATTTCTTCGCCACTGGGTCATTCCAGCACACAGTGGGCAGTGGAGGAGGGATGTCCCAGCCCATGTTCAGCAAGGTGCTGAGGGATGTACTGGCAGCCATGATGCTGTACCGGAACAGGTACATCAGATTCCCCATGGCTCGTGAATTGGCGGCAGTGAAGGGTGCATTCTATGCCCTTGGCAGAATCCCACACGTCGTGGGAGCCATTGACTGCACTCATGTTGGCCTTGTTCCACCACAGGCCACTGAGCACCTGTACCGCAACAGGAAGCACACGCACTCCCTGAATGTGCAAGTGGTGTGCCTTGCGGACATGGTGATCACCCACGTGTGTGCAAAGTTTCCAGGCTCGGCCCATGACGCACACATAATGCGCAACAGCATCTTGCCACGACTGATGGCCAATCTGCAACAGGATCGTGGCTGTATTGTCGGTGAGTATGTGGAGTGGTGTAGCGTGCTGGTTGTGCGATGCTGTCCCCTGTCCAGTTGGAATAGCAACGGTTCTCTGTGTCCCTCACACCCAGGTGACTCTGCGTATCCGAATGGGGCATGGCTGCTCAGTCCATTGAGGAATCCTCGCACCCCAGCAGACGATCGATACAATGAGGCACATGGGAGGACCAGACGTGTGGTCGAGCGTACCTTTGGCCTCCTCAAGTCCAGGTTCAGGTGCCTGGACCGCACCGGGAGTGCACTGGCGTACTCCCCACAGAAGGTGTGCCAGATAGTGGTGGCGTGCTGCATGCTGCACAATCTGGCCATTCGGAAGCAGATCCCCCTCATTGTGGATGACGGAGATCAACCAGGGCCCCAGCCCGCAGACCAGGATAGCTCGAGTGAGGTGGACAGCGGAGAGGAGGAAGCTGGGAATGTGCGCCAGCAGCTCATCGCCCGCTACTTCACTTGACGGTGAGTGTCCATGTACGACGGATGATGTGTCTGTATCTGTGCAGGTGTGTGTGTGCTGTGTCAGGGTGGCCGTATGTTCACTGCGTGCAGTGTGTCAACGCTCCATGGCCAGGGTAGTATGCCACTGTTGGTGACTGTGGCATTGTGCCCTATTGCTCTGTGCGATGTGTGTACATTGCTTGTAGTTGTTGACATGTACTGTGTGATGGGTGTGTGACACACTCATTGAATGTGCTCCTGTTCTGTCTCCCACCCCTAGGTCCCTACAGGTCCTCCGGATTCCATTGCCATGCCACGCATCAGGTGCCTTTCCGCCCAAGGTGGCCGTTGTATTCCGTACAAATAAAACACAGGGCACAAACAGCAGTTAGTGAAAAAGGTGCATTTATTCCAAACTGTGACATGTGATTGTGTGTAAGGTGATGACAAAAGTGGTGCGTGCAGTGACAATGAGCTGTCGGTCATGGCTGCGTGATGATCAGGGTGTACCCACTGGTTCTATGTCCATAGTCCAACACACACATGCCATCCAGATGGCTGTGTGGAGTGGGATCGTAGAGCAAGTCAATGCAGTGGCTGGTCAAGGAAGGCTGGCGGAAGGCTGGCTGGCTGCCTCACTTGCGACTGGAGCGTGCGAAGTCCTCCCGGGAGATCTGTTTCCTCTTGGACGGCCCCTTCCACGTTTGGGAGGGGGTGTGTGGTGGCGACCTGCTGGTGGTGGGTGAGGTGTGCTCACTGGCTGTGGACGCAGGGGAAGTGGACACTGCTGGCCGACCCTGCGCCCTAGCAGGTGGTGGCGGAGGTGGTGTTGCTGGCCTTGCCTGTGACCCCACCGCCACCACCAGCTGGCCCATGAGGTCCACGAGTTGGTCCATACGGGACACGAATTGGCCCATATGGGCGTCCATGGACCTCAGCACCCCCAGCACCTCCCGCGTGTCAGTAGCAGACCTGGCCCATTGTCCTTGGGCCTCTTCATAGGCCCCAAGGACTCTGGCCATTTGAGGCAGGGCATGGCTCCCAGGGGAGGCTGGCGTTTCCCTGACCCTGCTCCTCCTACCAGTCCTGCTGCCACCGGCCTGCCCACTAGCCACATTGCTCACCACGGTCCTCGCTGTGGCTCCCAGGGTGGATCCAGTCAGCCGGGCCACCACCTGCGCTGGGGCTGGTGCCAGCGAAGACGTGGTGGTGGTGGAGGCGGTGGTGGTCGGTGCGGCGATGGTGGCGGTTGCGGCAGTGGTAGTGGCCGCAATGACCGTGGGTGTGGCCGCAACGACAGTGGCAGCAGGGGACTGGGACTGTTCAGCATCCCTGGATGATGGGTTGGTGGGTAGGAGGGGTCCTGGGGAGCGGCTGGGCCCTGCCACGCCAGATGGGCCAGCTTGGTGGTCCGTGTCCGAAGAGGTGGACAGATCCTCCAGATCCGTGTGTCCTCGTTGGGGGCTTGTAGGCTGGCTGTGCTGGCTGCTGTCTCCATCCCCAGCGTCCAGCAGTTCGTCACCTGTGGAGAGAATGAGATTTGTTATTGTGTTGCACCTGGCGAAGTATGTATTAGTCGTCTGACATTGGCAGTTCGTGCAATCTCGTACATGGGTTTCCCGGAGGCGAGTGTGTGGCTGTGGCATCTGTAGTTGTGTGTGCTAGGCAATGGGACTGTGTGCTGTGCACATGTGGCATGGGACGGATTGGCCATGCCGATGGGTGTGTTGCTTTGCCCCTACTCATTGTGACTCTGGTGTATGCGGGCTCCTGGCCCATCCTGGGTCTGGTTTGTACTTTGCTTTTGGAGTTCAAATGGAACGCTTAGGAACGCATATGGCAACATGGGGGCCATGCCCCAGATTCGCATTTGGGATGGAATATGCTTTTGGGGTTCAAATGGAACGCTTAGGAACGCATATGGCAACATGGGGGCCATGCCCCAGATTCGCATTTGGGATGGAATATGCTTTTGGGGTTCAAATGGAACGCTTAGGAACGCATATGGCAACATGGGGGCCATGCCCCAGATTCGCATTTGGGAGGGGATATGCTTTTGGGGTACATGCTGTGAGCCATGGGTGCCGAACGTGACATGTGTTGTGGCAGCATGACAGTGCATGGTCTGAGGTGTGTGCATGCCTGACATGCCCTGCATATTTGCTGTCTGTTGTGGTTACTGGACATGGCATTGGACGCATCGTTATGAGTGAGTGATAGTTGTGTGCCAGCCAACGTATTGCAGTTGTCCCATCTCCTTGGTGTGCGTGCTGCCCTGTGCCATGTGCATCACTGCAGTGCTCGGGGGGTGTGGCCCATGTTGTGTGTTGTTGCTCACAGTGTGTCATGCGCTTAATTGACTTCTGGCACATGGTTGGTCATGGGCATGTGTCTTAGCGTGACTGCTGTATGTGTGGCAGCTGTGCGGATGACATGCCTTTCATGAGACTGGGGCTGACGGATGGGATGGATGGTATGTTGTTTGTGCATGGTGTGTCTGTGTGTTTGATGGGTTCAGTGGTGTTCGTGTGCATTTATGTTGTTCCGCTCTGTTGCGTCTAGTGTTGTTTGTCTTACATAGGCGTAGTTGTGGGGTGTGTGGTTGACAGGCAGTAGGGGCTACATGGACAGGACTTCAATGGTGTTTCGGTTGTGTGTGATGAGTTGCACAGTGGCTGCCGTGTGGGACTATATTCAGTGTGGCTTGTGCATGCAGACGTGGCTCCTTGGGTGTTGCTATGTCTGTGATGGGTCATGTGGGGTGTGAGTCTGCTGTTCATGTCCGTGTGCACATTGTTCACTTGTTCGTGACGGTGGGCGGTGCTGCGTGTCCGTGTGCTACGTGACATGTCCCATGTGTTGGTGGTGTTATGGTCCTCATGCCTCCAGTAATCCAGCCCTGTCCAGTTTCCCACCTGCAAGTTGTTCGTGCGTGCACTGTACTGGATGCCACATGGCTCTAAGCGGGGGGTGCTCCATGTTGCAGGTCTGTGGGGTGGGGGTGTAGTGGGTCGTGGGGGTGGCTGTACACCCACTGACACCGATTGCTGTGGACCGTGATGTCTGCCTTTCGGCTGTCGTTGTGCACTGCGGTGGCTGACACGTGGCTGTGGGGTGTGGGGGATGCTCCTCCTTGCTGTGCTGTGGGACTGGGGCCTGGTGTGTGTTGTACTTGGGCTGTCCACCGTCCCACCCACTGCACTTTGTGTTCCTGCCACTTACCTGTTACTTGTCGGTTAGTGCAGCTGTGGCGGACACATGGGTGTGGTGGGTGCTCGTTGTGGCGCTTCTGGCATATTTGGGGACCTGTTGGTGGTTACGTGGCTGGCTTAGTGTACACATGTCCCCACGCATCTTACAGTTGTTCGGTTTGGGCTGTGTGTGGTAGTGTCTGTTGCATGTGTGTGTGATGTGTTGTGTATTGTGTGCTGGACATGGGGGTGTTTGTCCCTGGGAGCTGTGGCATGGTAGCTGCGCATGTGAGTGCATAGCGGTGTGCTGGTATACATTAGTTTGTACTTACCAGCCTCCACTCCCCTGCTAATCCGGCGAGGATCTCCGGATGTATTACGACTCGCACCTTCTCCTCCCACGCTTTGAAGGTCTTAAAGAGCGTGGGATTCCCTCCGCCAGTGACGGCAGCCAGCTCTCTGTTTTTGCCCTCCTTCTTCTTGACCAGGCTCTTTACGTCATTCCAACGTTTGTTTATCTCGGTTCTGTTCCTGGGCAGGGTCCCGACTGCATTGACCTGGTCTACGATCCGGGTCCACATTCTGTTTCTGGTGGCTAGTGGTGTGTGCTGGACCATGTTCCCATAGATTTGTGGGTACACCTTGATGATCTCGTCGACCATGACCGTCAGCTCCATGGGCGTGAACTTGGGCATCCTTTGTGGTGCCATGGTGTTTGTGGTGCTGGTGCGGTGTGTGTTGTGTAATGTGCAGGGGGTTTGTGGTGCCGGTGTTTGGTGGTGGTGGTGGTGGTGGTGGTGGTGGTGTTTGGTGGTGGTGGTGGTGGTGGTGGTGGTGGTTGTGATGTGTGCGTTTCTGTGGTGTGCTGCTGTCCTTGCTGTGTCACTGTGTCCTCTCCTCTCCTCTCTGGTTTGCAATGTAGCAAGGGGTTGTGGTCTGTGGGAGTGCTGCTTTTGTACTCACCTATGTGGGTGTGTCCTCATGGTCTGTTGTTTTCAGGTGTGTTGTGTCTGGGGTTCTGGCCTTTGTATTTTTTGTTTGTCCGGGGGTGTTTTCGGGATGTGTACTGTGCTTGTGTATTTGTGTGTGCCTTGCTGTGTGGACTTGTTGGCCATGTTGTGTGCTATTGGTTTTGTGTGCGGATGGTTTCTGTGCAGGTACGTGGGCGCCATGGCTTCTGCCGTGTCGATTCTCATCGGCGTTGTTTGCGCTGGCGGGCGGTATATTTGTTGTTTTTCCGCGCTCATGGCGGTGCGATCGTAATTTCACGTGCGGTGTGTCGGCCGTGTGGGCGGGCGGTTTTGTGTTGTCGTGCGTGTTTCCGTCCGTGGCGGGCGGTTTGACTCCGACTCGGACGATGGCGGGCGGTATTTTGTGTGATTTTTCCGCCGATGGCGGTTTTCGGTTTGTGTACTCATAATGGCGTGGTCGGTGTTCAGGCGGTGTGTGCGGGCGGATTTTTGCCGCTTCCATGCCTGGCGGATTTTTTTACGCCGGGTATCGTAATGGGCCCCTAAATGTCCACGTTGAAATGGATTTCCTAAATGTTCTTCACACATGTGGGGGTGATATTACCATGATTTCACCATGAAGAAAGCCCAGGACCATTTAGGCCATCAGTATAGGGCTGAACATGTTGGTGTTTTAGGGTCATAGGACCATTATATCCTTCCAAACCGAAATATAGTTTTTTTATCTTTCCCATCCACCCCACCTATAAAGTAATACATGGGAGTGGATGAGGAATTTTTAAAGTTATGCCCCCTTTGTAACAGTCTACATAAGAGCTCTCTGGGATAAAGTCGAGCCCACCCTTGCCTTTAGGAGCCAGGGTGAACCTGATGATGAAGCATGCCTCTACTAGAGTGGGTGAGGGTTATATACAAAAAAAAGGATCTTTTCCTTTCCCTGGTCTTCTTAGACTGGTGTTTTTATTTGACACGTGAACCCATTGTTTCCTTGCATGTACAAAGATAGTCTAGAGGGAATACATGGTATAACCCACCATTGAAGCCAAGAGGGGTAATACCATAATTCAATGGTATTCATTATTTTGTAAAACCTTGCATTGTCAAGCATGTATATGGGTAATAAAATATTGAATTCCTTATCTTGTATGCCAGTCTTTCTTTTACTACCATTACACTGGTACTGCAGCTTTAGAACTAACAACAAGGAGTCCCTGCACTCTGTGCAGTTCCCAGTTAGTCACTAAAAATGTGGCGGTGGCCTCTGCCGTTCATGGGGCACCACATGTAAGCAATAGCCCTGATCTACAGGTCTGGTCGCCACTCCCCCGCCTAGCTTTACAGCAGAGAGGCACCACCCGGTTCTCCTACTCAGCAGGGAGCACCGCCGGTTCCAGCCTGGCCTTGTTCTCCTGTTATTTCTCCTGGCATTTTTATTATATTTGCTCTTGTTTTTGATGTAATAATATTTTATTTCTCCTCTTGGCATTCTTTTTTGCATTTGCTCTTATTTCTTTGCTGCAGTCTTTTTCTGCCCGTTTGTGGCCCTTGTGTATTCGGCCCCGTGGGCCGTGCCACCTTCTGACCGGCTCTTGCAGGTTTCATTCGCACCAAGCCCTTTGCCCTCCCACCTCCCGGACTGCCCCTCCCTCCTCCCAGGGCTACTTAATAGAGGTGCTGAATGGCCGCGCAGCTGCCTAGCTGAAGTGCGCCAAAGGCAAGCCAGTCTGCGCCTGGCCTGCGCCCAGCTCCAGGACACCTGTTTTTTAAGCCCGATGCTGTTACTCGACTGAAGAAATCCAACACCTCGAACCCAAGACATGATACATCAACTGATGCAACTCCTCTCCACAGTCCACCGAAGGACCCTTCACCTGCACCCGCTGGCACTTCTCCTGCGACCCAAGAACTGCCATGACCACAAACCAGCAGCAGGCACCCGCTCGGAGACCACAGCACCACGGCACCTTACTCAACATCATGTCTCTCAACAAGCATGCCACGAAAATCTGGGACACCATAACCATCCTTGGCCCTAACGTGATGTTCATCACTGAAACCTGGCTCACCCCCTTGTCAGCACCGGACATCGCCACCGCAACAACCACGGGTACAAGATGATCTATCACAACCACCGCAACAGTCCCGACGGAGGCATCACCATCATCCCCAAGGACCCCCTCAACTGCATCACCTCAGATGACCACACAACACCCATTATGGAGCACCTCAACTTCCAGATCCACCCAGACACCAAAACCACCATCAGAGGAACTCTCGCCTACAAACCCCTGGACCCAGCTTCTGCAACTCCATCCCGGATTTCATTGTCCCCCCCGGCAATCGACTCCAACCTCTACATCTTCCTAGGGGATCTGAACTTCCACCTAGAAGACCCATCCGGCAACTACTCCACTATGCTAATGGAGAACATGAGCATCATCAGCTTATCACAACTTGTCACCTCCCCCACGCACAGAGCGGGACACATGCTGGACCCCATCTTCCCCACCAACGACAGAACAAAGTTCTCCCACACCACCGAGCTGACCTGGATGGCCCACAGCATCGTCCACTTCATCATCAACGGCTCACAAGACACCCTGATGAAACCCCCCACCCTCCCTCGCCGCAGTTGGTGTAAAGTCACTAAACCCCTTTAGAGCACTGCCCTCAAAGAAGTAAGACCAACATCCAACCACTCAAACTCTAGGTCCTAAACTTCTCCAACTTGATCTCCTCAGCTGCCAACCCCACCGACCCCCTAAGGAGCACCACCCACAGCAGACCTGCCAAATGAGCCAGATGGTTCACCCCAGAACTACAGACCCTCAAGCTAAACTGCAAGAAACTAGAAAGATTCAAGCGAGCCAACAAGACCCACCCTAACCTTGACACCTACAAAGCCACCCTCAAGAGATATCACCACTGCCTCAGAGAGACCAAGAAGGAAGCCCTCAACACCTGCATCGAGACAAGTGCCAACCGCACCAAGGAACTTTTCAGCATCATCAGAGAATTCTCCTGCCCCTCGGCCACCGAGAACATGATCCACCCCTCCCAAGCTCACTTTGACTCCCTTACAGACTACTTCCACCACAAGATCTGTGACATCTATTGCAACTTTGACCCCCAACCGACGGACTTCAACCTCAAGATCTCCGACTCCTACCCACGGACCCCAACCTCCTCCACAGCCAAGCCAACAACCCCCACCCTGCCAAATCACCAAATGGAAGCTGCTCTCTATTAAAGACATCACCTCCATCATGAACTCCATTCACTCTGGATCCCCATTTGACCCCTACGTGCACCATATGTACAACCTGGGAGGAGAAGCAATCGCTCACCCACTCACAGATCTCCACAACACCTCCATCACAACAGCCACCATACCAGATGGCTAGAAACATGCCGAGGTCAAGCACCTCCTGAAGAAGCTCTCAGCCATTCCCAGCAAACTCAAAAACTACTGCCTGATCTTACTGCTCCCCTTTCCGGCCAAAGTCCTGGAGAAAACCATCAACTGCCAACTCACGAACTTCCTTAAAGAAAACAACCTGCTTGACCCCTCCCAATCCAGTTTCCGACCCAATCACAGCACTGAGACTGCCCTCATCGCAGCAACAGACAACACCAGACACTTCCTCGACCAAGGTGAAACAGCTGCCCTCATCCTCCTCGACCTATCAGCTGTCTTTGACATGGTCTCCCATTACATCCTTGTAACCAGGCTTCACCTCATCAGCATTCAAGGCAATGCACTCAACGGGATCTCCTCCTTCCTCTCCCGCCATATCCAGAGGATCCACCTCCCACCCTTCTCTGCACCCAAAGCCATCATATGCGGCGCCTCCCAGGACTCCTCCCTCAGTCCCACCCTCTTCAACACTTACATGACGCCACTGGCAGACATCACCTTCACCCACAGACTAAACATCGTCTCCTACCCCGATGACCCCAGCTCGTCCTATCCCTCCTACCATGCCAAGAAGTCGTGGAACGACCTCCCCCTCCACCTACCCACTTCCCCATCTTTGAAGGACTTCAGGAAACAGCTCAAGACCTGGCTTTTCGACTGCCTCCACCCTCCGACCAAGGTTCACGGAATGCCAGGGCGGGGAGATCCCCCTGGGGGAACAAGCTGCGCTCTACAAAACCCTCTGATTGATTAATATGCAAATTAGAAGCTCAATGCTAGGGCTTATGGGGTGCTCCAGTCTCCCAGGGCTTGAAAAATGAACAGCTTTGCCTACTCGGAAATGCTTCCCTTTATTTTTCCCTTTTCTTTTCAATTTCTAGGTGCCCTAGTCTCGCCCTGGACACCGATATGCCTTTCCTTTTTATTTTTTTAAAGGCAGTGTAGGTAGCTTACTTCTGCCCTGCCAAGCCGACCAACACCATCCTTTGCCGGTGCAGGAGTTGGTGTGCTGATTCTCCCCACAGGTGGGTTACTGCTGGGCTAAGCCTCCCCTGCTCCCACCAGTCAAAGGTATAGGGAGTGGGAGGTCCCAGGATACCAGAGTGTAGGGCCCTCTCCTGGATAACTCCATTGTCTTCTTCTGTGCTAGGGGGATGGGGTCCCCCGGGACAATTCTTTCTTATGACAGGACCTGGAGGATGTGGTCCCCAGGGCCTTAGGAGTGCTCAGGGTGGTGGCCCCACACACACACTTCCCAAACCAAATAAAATAAAATAAGATGCAGCGAGAACTTGGGGCTTGCCCCTCCTGAAGGGAATATCTTGAAATCTCCACATGCTTTATTCTGTGCTTGGTTCCCGGGGGCACCAGGTCATACCTCAGGCCCCAAAAGTCAGTTTAGGATAATTCTGGGCTTACTTTGCACCATGTGACACAGCCCTAGTCACCAGGAGTATTTTTGTCAGGCCGCCTGGCCTTTATGTGTTGTTTTTTGCGGGCAGCCGGGTTTTCTGATTCTGTGTATCAGATCTGTCCTCTGCATATGCTCCTGGGGTTTTTACTGCATGGGTGCATCTTGCACAGCACTAGACAGCCAGCAAGCAGAACCACTCTATGCCACTCTGCCCAGGCCCCATGCATCCTGGTTGTCTTGCAGGGCACTGGTGTGTCAGCAGCAGAGTCAAACGTAAGTCAACAGAAGGTCCAGGGGAATCATTCAGGGTTTCCCAACAGGTCCATTCCCTCAGCTCTTCCTCATGTTGCATAAAGGGCCTGCACTACTGGCCCAAAAGTGACCTATCCTAGTCCTGAAGGCCAGATGGAGTCAAAGTTCCAAAGTGCATCCTTTCAGGACATCAGGTGGTTTCGGCTTGCAGCTGGGCATTTTTCGCTGTCATTGTTCTGGGGTCCTGTGTCTTCTCAAATTGTGCACGTTTTTATAAGTGAGGTTTGAAAGTTCTAGAAGTCATACAAACCTGGCCAATCCTAGGATGTCACTTCATCACTCCACCCCTTCCCAAACCTCCCTAGCTGATACAACTGTCTGATACCTTCCCACAAAACTTCAAAATCAAGCCCCTATTGCGTTGGTATGAGAGGTCCTTTGTTTCTGTGGGCCTGGGCTTTCCAATCCCAGGAGCTGTATGACAAGCTAATTAACAGATGCAGAGTTCCTCCACACTCCTTCCTATCCCAAGAACTGGACCAAACACTATTTTTTGCTCTAATGTTTGGGGAGGCCTTTGATCCTCCTGCTTGGGACCAAGTAATTGACTTGGCCCAGCAGGGTATTGAGTGCGGGGGGCAAAGGCCTGGAATCTGATTATGAGCTGAGCCAGGAAAATATCATTCTTCAAGTGTGATAAAGAGTATATATAGGATGTTCGGGCCTGTAAGTCTATACACAGGGTGCATGTTTAGCCCCTGATTGGTCCCTCGCTAGACCCTGTAGGCCTAAGTGGAGCAAAACTGTATTTTAATGCAGATTTCCCCTATAATGTGTGATACAGTGTAGACACCACAGACTTTTAGTAAACACTAAAGACCTACACAAAATGCCCATTCAAGCTATAAGCCTTACCCCCAGGTCAGTACCAATACCTGAAGAACCCCTTCTGAAAAAGACTAACTGTGCACAGATACCTAGATGCACAATACGGTAGTCTCACAAGTGCAGCCTATACACATGCACACATACATGTGCTCAAGGGTTTGTGTTTAACCAGTTCAGGGCTTCTTACCATAGCTGTGCAGCAGTGACCTTTCTTTAAAAGGTGGACACTGGCGGTTAGCACTCTCACTCGGCTCACGGACAACTTGCAGTGAGTGAGACTCAGGTGGTGAGTCTTGCTCACAGTAAAAATCCAAAAAGCGGGTAGTCAAATGCTAAAAGTCCATAGGAACCAAATAAGCAGAACCCATTTGCTATGTGTGTGTGCGTACGCATGCATGCCTGTGTGTATATGTCTGAATGTGTGCATGTGAGCTTGGACATCAGAACATCACCTTCATGGTTGCAAAACTGCATGGTATAATGATTTTGCCTTATTCTGCAGATTATCCATCCATTTAATTTGATGCTCATTAAGAAATCAATAGCATAAGGATGGTTGCTGTGGTACTGCTGATTAGTCCAAACCTAATTAGATTGCAGATGCTGTGCCTGTGATTATGCCCTGCTCCTCCACATCTCTGGAAGGCAGGGTCTAAATGTTACCATCCAAATACTTTAATTTGTCTTTTGTCTGATGGATACTTCTAATCACAGATTCAACACCTTGTAAATATAACCTGCCACCAAACTGGAACCTGAAAACTGAAATAGGAATGTTCCTGCGTTTTGTAGGTGACACCGTGCAACTCCATGCCGACTTTGTTCAGCTCCGGAAGTGACAAGCAGGGTCGCATATAAGACTGCAAGGCTGGGCTGCCTTTAAAGGACAGCAGGCACACAGCAGGCACACAACAGTGCACACATGCAAGTGCAGGAAATCTGCTGGTCCTCTAACCCTCATGCCTCATTATGTACTAGGGACTTATATGTAGATTGCCCCTCTGGCCCCATTATCTACTATGGACTTATAGGGTCTGTCATTGCCAATTGTAAGTGTACCCTAATACATGTTACTTTTTACACATAGCATTGGCCCTGGGCCAGGATACAGTCAGAGTCAGTTAAGACCAGTATCATTCAGCAAAAACAAATGAGGGTGGACATGGCAACAGGATGACTTTCTAACAGTGTCAAGTGCTATATGTGGCTCAATAGACCTGTCAGACAGGATTTGACACTGTATTGTCAACAAAATGCCCAAAGCCCCCACCTTGCATATTCTATAGAGCTGGGAAGAAACATCTCTGCCCATTCAGATCAGCCTATTGTGTGATCCTGGGAGGAATTTCACACCTCTTTCACTCCACTTCCTGGGCTGAGCACAGGCTGGGTTTGGCTGGAGAGTTAATGCAACTTATCCTCCTGGAAATTTAGGCAGGGAAACGGAACATTTTAAAAGTTACATTTCTTTATTATTTATTGAAAATCAGAGTTGACCATCAAATTGGATTTGTTTTTATAACTCTTAAAAATAATTGTTTCATTTTTTTTTCATGCTGGTCCCATTCGCCAGATACAGCATTAATATTTTAATTTGCACTTTGATTTTCTACATAGGACAGCTAGGTCTGCCACAGTGAAAATAACTTTTTGGGCCTTGTCACAGGAGTGACATGGTAATATTAGTTTTCTACTTGTCCTACTTTTATTTACAAAGCACACTGTTGGGGGCTGCATGGTCTACATGGGGGTGACTTTATAATATTTAAATGGAAGTGTTTGCTTGTCAAAAAGGTTTTGACATGTCACACAGTAGGTTTTTCATTGCAGCAGTCAGGCTATACAGGGTAGGCCTGTAGCCATGTTTACACAGCCACTGTAGTGGATGGCACAATAGGTGCTGCAGTCAACTAGTGACGTTTAACTTCATGGGTGCACTTTCTAAACTGTATACTAGGGTTTTTTCGAAAGTTAAATGTGGCAATTAGGAAAAGACAATTAAACCTTGTTCAGGGAGCACAGGCACGTTACTCCTGGTTAGCAGGGGTAAATAAAGTGCACAACGTTCTAAAACCAGCAAAAATAGGTTCGAGCAAAAGGAGAAAAATCTGTGATGTCCACGCAGAAAAGGCCGATTTCCTATAGCCAGTGAACAAGCAATACAGTTATGAAAAAGGAATACTTGTGCACTGACCCACGATGTGAATGAAACTTTTTAGAAGCACTGACTGAAGGAGTTTGAGCCCAAAGCCCATCCTCAGGGCAGGCGATAGGCATGGGCAGCGTGGGCAGCTGCCCAGGGCCCCGCGCCTGCTCGCAGCCATGGGGCCTCGCACCTTTAAAGACATTAGAAGTTCTGAGGCCCAGGGGGCCCCCTGAGAGTTTATATTTTTCTTTATGTCAATCTCCCCTGCTGGCCCGTCTCTGTGGGCCTAATGGCTGCATCAGCATGTTGATGACAGCAATCAGACAGGTAATTTGAGTGCCCTTGCCTGTGAAGTGGCCCTGCCCCTGTATGAATAAAAGACAGAATATCCTGCAGGGGCACAGCAAAGGATAGAGTGGCGATGGCGGCGCATCACAATGGAAGCTGCTCACCGAGGACAAGTGGAAAGGGAGCAGAGAGGGGAATAAAAAGGGCAAGACAAATGAAATACGGTGGGGGGGAGCAGATAGGTGTGTGCGCGGCATTGAGACAAGAGGTGCACGCAGAGGAGCAGAATCCGCATGCAAAACTGGATGGAGCACTGTGCTGGGTCACTCAAGTCTTAGACCCGGTAGTAAATTAAAATGGACATTGAAAAAGGGCCCTATATTCATGTCTTTAACTTTGCCTGCAAAAACATTGATCCAGTGTCTGCACAATGAATGAAAGTTCTGAAAAACAGGTGATGAGACGGGCCCGCTCTCCATTTTTGCCCTCACCCTCAGAGGGAAAAACGAATCTTAACTCTGCATCAGTGCCACCCTTCGCTACCTTTAATGCAACTTCAGTGAGACTCGTTATAGTTCTTTCACAGTCTCATCATGTCAGAACTGGAGCATTTTCAATATTATATACAAGGAAGCTGTAGATGCTGCTTATTCATCTTATGCAACTAATAACCACTGACAAAGTCAATAGTACTGGCTTGTTCTAGGTGTAATTTTACTTGTAATATTTATCTGGAGGCAATGACAGGTTTTTTCAACCCACTTAAAGCCCTGCTCTCAGGTCAGTATGTAGGCCATTTTTTTGGCTAGTTGTTGACCCGCTTTATGGTCAAGTGAGCCGGTTTTTACTGTTGATTTTTATGATAATAAAGCAAACATTGCCTGCAGCAAACTCAACTCAGTGCAGTCCTTCCATACCTTACAAAAAACTTATACAGCATGTGTTTACAAGTTGAAAACTGCGCTAGTTTGCAAACATGGGACACTTTTCTAGCTAACTAACTTCCTAATGGGGGCCCCTTTTATTTTGGTACAGAGGCCTATTTTCTGTCCCAGTCTGATGCTGCATGTTAGGCAGGGCCACTGGAATTATGCGATTGTGCGGTGGCGGCGATTTCTGCATAATTATGCATTTGACGAATTTGCCACATAATCCATCAGCTGCTGCATAATCTACAGATTTTAACAACAAAATTGCTTTCTATCTCAAACAGTTCAAAAGTTACTAAAAATGCAGCGACACGTCTTGCCGCATGTGGGAAGGCCCTTTGAAAAGCTGGAATACTCAACTTTCTGTTTCCCACTACTAAATTTGGGTGTTAAATTGTTACTAATGGGGTGCAACCAGTGCCCAAACAGTGTTACCAAGTTTAAAAATGGCAAAAAAATGAAGTAATACTATTTCAAAATGTGCCGGGTTATGCCGCATAATTTGCCTTTTCTTGCGACATAATTTACTCACCCTGCCACATAATTTAACCCTCTCCTGCCACATAATTCCAGTGGTCCTGCTGTTAGGGTAATGACTGGGGGAGAATGTTTGCATTGTCAGCATTCCGTCCATCATTTGTTTGCTGTAACACTTTTCGCCCTAAGTGGGATGGGTATGCCCAGACGTGGGTCCCTTGCTCACTGTGCCACTGGATTCAAGCTAGCCTGGCTGAAGAAGGGTGACATACCCTGAAACCGGTCCCAGGATGCTTGTTTCCTGTCCAGGGAGGACCTGGCCTGGCAGTTCGGTCTGGACTGTTCCCATGGGGCACAGGGTCAAGACTGATTTGCATATGGCTGGTTCCAAACTGGGGTGGCGTAGTGGGCAAAAGAACGATGGATTTAACCCAGATCTTTTGACTGGGGGAGAATGTTTGCATTGTCAGCATTCCGTCCATCATTTGTTTGCTGTAACACTTTTCGCCCTAAGTGGGATGGGTATGCCCAGACGTGGGTCCCTTGCTCACTGTGCCACTGGATTCAAGCTAGCCTGGCTGAAGAAGGGTGACATACCCTGAAACCGGTCCCAGGATGCTTGTTTCCTGTCCAGGGAGGACCTGGCCTGGCAGTTCGGTCTGGACTGTTCCCATGGGGCACAGGGTCAAGACTGATTTGCATATGGCTGGTTCCAAACTGGGGTGGCGTAGTGGGCAAAAGAACGATGGATTTAACCCAGATCTTTTGACTGGGGAGAATGTTTGCATTGTCAGCATTCCGTCCATCATTTGTTTGCTGTAACACTTTTCGCCCTAAGTGGGATGGGTATGCCCAGACGTGGGTCCCTTGCTCACTGTGCCACTGGATTCAAGCTAGCCTGGCTGAAGAAGGGTGACATACCCTGAAACCGGTCCCAGGATGCTTGTTTCCTGTCCAGGGAGGACCTGGCCTGGCAGTTCGGTCTGGACTGTTCCCATGGGGCACAGGGTCAAGACTGATTTGCATATGGCTGGTTCCAAACTGGGGTGGCGTAGTGGGCAAAAGAACGATGGATTTAACCCAGATCTTTTGACTGGGGGAGAATGTTTGCATTGTCAGCATTCCGTCCATCATTTGTTTGCTGTAACACTTTTCGCCCTAAGTGGGATGGGTATGCCCAGACGTGGGTCCCTTGCTCACTGTGCCACTGGATTCAAGCTAGCCTGGCTGAAGAAGGGTGACATACCCTGAAACCGGTCCCAGGATGCTTGTTTCCTGTCCAGGGAGGACCTGGCCTGGCAGTTCGGTCTGGACTGTTCCCATGGGGCACAGGGTCAAGACTGATTTGCATATGGCTGGTTCCAAACTGGGGTGGAGTAGTGGGCAAAAGAACGATGGATTTAACCCAGATCTTTTGACTGGGGGAGAATGTTTGCATTGTCAGCATTCCGTCCATCATTTGTTTGCTGTAACACTTTTCGCCCTAAGTGGGATGGGTATGCCCAGACGTGGGTCCCTTGCTCACTGTGCCACTGGATTCAAGCTAGCCTGGCTGAAGAAGGGTGACATACCCTGAAACCGGTCCCAGGATGCTTGTTTCCTGTCCAGGGAGGACCTGGCCTGGCAGTTCGGTCTGGACTGTTCCCATGGGGCACAGGGTCAAGACTGATTTGCATATGGCTGGTTCCAAACTGGGGTGGCGTAGTGGGCAAAAGAACGATGGATTTAACCCAGATCTTTTGACTGGGGGAGAATGTTTGCATTGTCAGCATTCCGTCCATCATTTGTTTGCTGTAACACTTTTCACCCTAAGTGGGATGGGTATGCCCAGACGTGGGTCCCTTGCTCACTGTGCCACTGGATTCAAGCTAGCCTGGCTGAAGAAGGGTGACATACCCTGAAACCGGTCCCAGGATGCTTGTTTCCTGTCCAGGGAGGACCTGGCCTGGCAGTTCGGTCTGGACTGTTCCCATGGGGCACAGGGTCAAGACTGATTTGCATATGGCTGGTTCCAAACTGGGGTGGCGTAGTGGGCAAAAGAACGATGGATTTAACCCAGATCTTTTGACTGGGGGAGAATGTTTGCATTGTCAGCATTCCGTCCATCATTTGTTTGCTGTAACACTTTTCGCCCTAAGTGGGATGGGTATGCCCAGACGTGGGTCACTTGCTCACTGTGCCACTGGATTCAAGCTAGCCTGGCTGAAGAAGGGTGACATACCCTGAAACCGGTCCCAGGATGCTTGTTTCCTGTCCAGGGAGGACCTGGCCTGGCAGTTCGGTCTGGACTGTTCCCATGGGGCACAGGGTCAAGACTGATTTGCATATGGCTGGTTCCAAACTGGGGTGGCGTAGTGGGCAAAAGAACGATGGATTTAACCCAGATCTTTTGACTGGGGGAGAATGTTTGCATTGTCAGCATTCCGTCCATCATTTGTTTGCTGTAACACTTTTCGCCCTAAGTGGGATGGGTATGCCCAGACGTGGGTCCCTTGCTCACTGTGCCACTGGATTCAAGCTAGCCTGGCTGAAGAAGGGTGACATACCCTGAAACCGGTCCCAGGATGCTTGTTTCCTGTCCAGGGAGGACCTGGCCTGGCAGTTCGGTCTGGACTGTTCCCATGGGGCACAGGGTCAAGACTGATTTGCACATGGCTGGTTCCAAACTGGGGTGGCGTAGTGGGCAAAAGAACGATGGATTTAACCCAGATCTTTTGACTGGGGGAGAATGTTTGCATTGTCAGCATTCCGTCCATCATTTGTTTGCTGTAACACTTTTCGCCCTAAGTGGGATGGGTATGCCCAGACGTGGGTCCCTTGCTCACTGTGCCACTGGATTCAAGCTAGCCTGGCTGAAGAAGGGTGACATACCCTGAAACCGGTCCCAGGATGCTTGTTTCCTGTCCAGGGAGGACCTGGCCTGGCAGTTCGGTCTGGACTGTTCCCATGGGGCACAGGGTCAAGACTGATTTGCATATGGCTGGTTCCAAACTGGGGTGGCGTAGTGGGCAAAAGAACGATGGATTTAACCCAGATCTTTTGACTGGGGGAGAATGTTTGCATTGTCAGCATTCCGTCCATCATTTGTTTGCTGTAACACGTTAGGGTAATCCATGGCAGTAATTTTGTTCCTGTTTATATTTCTCATGCTTTACTGAATCTTGCATTCCCCAAGAGTGCTAGCTATTTCCAGCATGTGTGTTTGTGTATTTTATTTCAAAGCATATTACTCTTGGATGATGCACCCTTTGTACTGAGTCAATTCCAGGTGTTTATAACAGGCTACAGTTGAGCACTTTGAAGTTGAGGCTGCAGGCAGTACAACTTTCACACTGTGCCTGTCTGTGGGTCAAAAAGGTGTTCAGATTACATGACCATTCAAAATATGGCCTCTTTGCAGAGCACAAAGAGCAATGGTCCTGCATTGCAGTTGTGATTCTATGCAAGTGTGTGTGAAGGAGCTACTTATTGGTCAAAACAACAAGGTGAAAGTAAAATCATTTATTGTAGTTACTCATTTAGCTTAAACTGCTAACAACCATTCACAAAACCCAGTCGCGGCCGGCATGAGTCGGCCACGGCTGCGTTTTGTCAATGGTTGTTAGCTGTTAACTGTGGGGGCGGGGGGTAATTTTAATTTAAAGGAAAACAAATAACTTTCTTAGCCGGCCCGATCCCGCGTCGTATCTGCTTAGGGGCCCCACATGTTCCTATTCTGCCCTGGGCCCCACATATCCTAGGACCGGCCCTGCCCATCCTATATATTTTTAGTTTATTAATGAAGTGCTCTCTGGCTGACAGATGAAGCTGCCTGTGATCATGCCTTAACTGGAAGAGAATCAAAGGAAGTCAAGCCCCAAGTGCAAAATCACAATAAATATTCTCTCGTTTGCTACTTATTGTTAAAAAAAAATCCAAGTGGGTTGTGCGATGGAAGGGGGAGATTATACAAACGTCTTTTAAAATCTTATTTTTGGGCTCAGGTAAATTTTACAATATCTTGTTTTCACATCTTTGTTGTGGTTCCTCTTTGCAAGGGTCGTATTTTTTCCAGTGTCTTTATCCTATGGGCGGTTCACTTTGAGTGTGTCGTTAGGAAAAAATGTCACAGATTTATTGAGTCGCTATGGGAGGTGACAATTAAGAGCCACTTTACCATAAGCAAACAGGAACGAGGCGCGCTATGGTACATCGAGCTATCTATATTGCTACTAGCCATGATCGCAGCCCAATTTCTTTAAACAAAAGTCCTTTGAGGCATACACTCTTAAGCGCATTGTTTAAAAATAGTCTTTTGACAGGTGGTGGAAAGCAAAGCAAAAATTAAAACGTTTGTATTGCCTTTGAAAATATTTTATTACATCCAATACAGTCTAAAAAGGGGGCAAGCTATTATTTACCCCCATTCGGAATCCTCTTTGGCCCAGTCCCAGACCTAATCTGTGAGACGGAAACGCCTCAGAAGTTAGGACTGGGACGAGGAGGATGGAGATGAGGGGATAATGTCTCTGTCACTACAGCAAATTTTGCTCTCGGTAAGGTAGACTTGGTCGCATTTCAAATTAAAACAAACAACATCCACATTTCCAATTATAAAACATTATCCGTTGTTAGTGATCTGTTTTTTCTGCACAGGTGAAATGGCAAGAACAAACGTTAGATGGCGATAAATGCTGCGAGATTGCCATTCTTCGTACTTAATTCTGTAAAATGAGACGGCCTCTACCTAAACAATCGTCTTTTGTTGCTGCAATGAAAATCATGTACTTGGCTATAGAAACTACCTTTCAATAGAAGCAGCCTGGTCATTGAGAGAGAAGCACGCGCAGAAATAGATCGCCAATTAATAGAGAAATGAAAGGAACGTTTGCAAGTGATTTTCTTTTCTAAAAAATAAAGCTCGATTTATTGTTTGCAAAATATTTCTTATAAGGTTGACGTCGTTCAGCAGTTCAAATACATATGGAATACTCAGCTTCGTGAATAGCTTTTTTTGTACATCAAGCTTACGAAAAATCCTAAACATTGTACCTCATATATGCTATTTGCATAAAAAGATAGGTAAAGATTATTATTATCACTTGCCTGTCTTAAAAGTGTTACTGTAGTTTGGTCACACTTAACGACACAAGTGATGTTAACAGGCAGGCATTTTCAGATGTCTGTACAGGATAAGCGTGCAAACATTCCTCTTGTTTTTATATGTCCACACTTTTTCTGTTATTAACACGCAGACCCAAAACGGGTCCAGCTGCAACACTGCATTACAACTTGATGGGGACATTTTTTCACCTTACCTTGTGTTTTAGACAAGGTCCGCACAGAATCTCGCAGGCGGGTCGGGTGGCGCGCGAGGGCCAGCTCATTAACGCTCATCAACTGTCCTGTGACGCACAGCTCCTAGGCACCCAGCGAAAGAGGCGGGTGTGGGTCACGAGACCTTCTTCAGAAGCGGAACAGGGACAAACCGGCTGTCACTGCTCCTCTCATCCAATACAACAATGGAAAACCAAATCGTAGGCTTTTGGAGATGAAAATGAGGCCATTATTAGCACCTGACCACCAAGAATCTCGAGGTAATCCATAGCACTATGGGAAAGATTCATGATAGTGAACGTTAAACACACATTTTCTGCGAAGTTGCCGTTTGCTTTGCGATTTATTACAAACTGACGTCAATTTTCAACGTAATTAATGCTTCTCTTGATAATTTGAGTCGACTTCCCGTATTTTGTATATTAGCACGTTAAGGTCCGACTGTATGCACCGTTGGTTGTTGTAGAGAGCAGAGGTATAGCTCCCTGACAAAGTCCTGTTGTTAGAAATGGGGTTTCAGGTTGGCCTGGGTATGCACCTAAACCAGGCAGAACCCACCACTCTAGTCAGGGTAAGGGAGTTACACACCAAAAATAACCCCTGCTCACCCCCTTGGTAGCTTGGCAGAGCAGTCAGGCTTATCCCAGAGGCAATGTGTAAAGCGTTTGCGCAACACACTCTAACACCAGCGACACACTAGACACACCACAAAAAAGAGACTCCACACAAGGTTATATAAAAATATCCTTTTTATTATTCATAAAAACACATTAGACCCAGTAGCAGCTTGTAGTGGGAGTGTTGCGGGGCGGTGGGGCGGGGCGGGGGAGGGGCAGGGTGGGGGGTAGTAAACTCCGGCATACGGCTGACCGGAGGTAAGTACATAAATAAATAAAGAAAACGAATTACATTGCGCGCGCTGCAACGCAAATGGCGTTGCAGCGCGCGTAATGTAATTTGTTTTCTTTATTTATGTACTTACCTCCGGTCGGCCGTATGCCGGAGTTCTACCCCCACCCTGCCCTCCCCGCCCACCGCCCTGCAACACTCCCACTACGAGCCGCTACTGCTTAGGCCACAATCCCATAAATCACTGCGCCACTAGGCACTTTGTCATGACGTCACATAAAGTCATACATCAATTTTGCCAATCTTGTACTTGTCATAACACATAGACAGTGCAATAAAGTAAATGCTTATAGGCGGCACCTGTCCTAAACACATCATGAAAGACATCCTTACATAAGGCATGCATACATTATCATCATATCAGTACACGTCCTGTCTCTTGGTGGTGAACGCACACAAGTCACCAATACATGGTATAAGGCGCCAAGACACCCGCGCTCCTATTAGGCACTATATGGTCATGTCTGCGAATTTCACAATGATGCGGGGGCCTCCGTCCAGAACTCACCCCGTTCTCTCACCAAGATATCGCACCCCCCGATATGCAGGCATGAAGGGGGACACACACTGGTAATTCTAGGTGGGGAACCCTCACTGAGTCCCCCACTTACCACGCCGTAAAAGACAGCTGCCCACGAACGCGTGGTGCAGCTGCTTCCAGCTCATAGGTGTCAGAATGGCCCCCCACAAGCGGCACTGACCTCTACGCATGTACGGGACCTCTCCGGGGCTTCACGGACCACTGTTGCAGGAAGAAGGGCAGACACCTCCGGATTGCGTGGAAGACCTCACCAGATACCTACACTCTGCCCACCACTGCCACGGACTCAATAACAGAAGCGGCGCTCCCTTCTGGAGCTTTCCTGAAATGCCCCTACTTCGGTCTCACTGCGGTCGGGTCACACTGGCCGTGCAGTCCCTCTGGAGTTCCTGCTGAGTCTGCGAGCACAAGTCTGCGCAGGTCTTCCCCTCTTGGAAAGGGAGGTGGAGCCCTCTCAGGGGGATCCTGACGGCCGGCGTCGCTGCTCCTGGCAGCCAAGCGATGCTGCGGGACACCACCAGTCCCTCTACCAGTGTAGGTCGCAGCCTCCTTTACCGGGGGGGGGCGTATGCGGGAATCCAGCCACTGCTTCCCAGGAGTACTCATGGAGCGCCCATGATGCTATCTCCTCTGCCGAGCAAGGCGCTCCTCTCAGGGCTGCTTACGACCAGGTGGAGGGAGAGAGCTTCGTCCTTCTCAGCTCCCGCCTCCCATACCTGCAGAACCACGCAGGCAGGGCAGCACTGCACGCGCTGTTGGCACACAAGAGCATTCTTCACGCACTTTCTACAAGCAAAAGGGAAAAGGCAGTGCTCCACAAGCGCTTTATGCAAGTCATCATAGCACTCACCATGCGCTATATTTTCCAACCCATAGGGCAGGCCACAAATGCCCTGGGAGATCACTGGGGGCCCGAGCAGGAAGCAGGCTCAGGCCAGCTCATACGTAAAGTCCAGATGGCAGATACCTGACAGCACAGAAATCCCCTGGGGCAGCATATAGAACCAGCAGCGTCTGGTCACAAGTCCATACAGTGTCTAGATTTGTGGGATCATAGCCCCTGTACTTTTAGGTAGAATGTCTTTGTTCTGGGGGGCACTTTATACACTGTATAGAAGTGCAAAACACCCCCATTCAAAGCCCTGGCCCCAGACACACCACAGGGGGGCGGAGACTGCATTGTGGAAAATAGGCACAGCCCTATTCAGGTGCAGGTGCAACTCCTCCCACCACTCTAAATGCAGACCAAGCCTATTCAGGTGCAAGGGAAACTCCTCTCGCTGCTCTAAATGTGCCAAGGTCTAATCAGCCTATCGCTGAGGCACTCAGGAAAGGCACGGCACACCTCAACCCCTCTTGTGACAGTCTAGAGTGAATACACATCCCCTCTCTCCTGTCAGTCAAAACCAGACGGTGAATACACATCCAGGCAGGGCACAAAGACACATAAGCACACTGAAATGCCCACTTCTAAAAGTGATACCAAAGGGGATGATGGACGGAGCGTTTGAGCAAATCAAACACTCACCCCCAGTCAACTGATCTGGGTTTAATCCATCATCATTCTTTAGCTCACTCCACCACCCCAGTTCAGACATGGCCATATGCAAATCAGTCTGACCCTGTGCCTCATGGGAACAGTCCAGCCCGAACTGCCAAGCCATGTCTTCCCCGGACCGGAAACAAGCATCCTGGGACCGGTTTCTGGCTAATCAGCCGTCATCAGCCATGCTAGCTTGAATCCAGTGGCAGAGTGAGCAAGGGACCCACGTCTGGGCATACCCTGCCAACTTAGGGCGAACAAAGCGATACCAAAGAGGTCCGTCCATCATCCCCTTTGGTATCGCTTTGTTCGCCCTAAGTTGGCAGGGTATGCCAGACGTGGGTCACTTGCTTACTTTGCCACTGGATTCAAGATAGCCTGGCTGATGAGGGTTTTGAACCCGAAACCGGTCCCAGGATGCTTGTTTCCGGTCCAGGGAAGACATGGCTTGGCAGTTCGGGCTGGACTGTTCCCATGAGGCACAGGGTCAGACTGATTTGCATATGGCCATGTCTGAACTGGGGTGGTGGAGTGAGCTAAAGAATGATGATGGATTAAACCCAGATCAGTTGACTGGGGGTGAGTGTTTGATTTGCTCCAACGCTCCGTCCATCATCCCCTTTGGTATCACTTTGTTCGCCCTAAGTTGGCAGGGTATGCCCAGATGTGGGTCCCTTGCTCACTTTGCCACTGGATTCAAGATAGCCTGGCTGATGAGGGTTTTGAACCCAAAACCGGTCCCAGGATGCTTGTTTCCGGTCCAGGGAAGACATGGCTTGGCAGTTCGGGCTGGACTGTTCCCATGAGGCACAGGGTCAGACAGATTTGCATATGGCCATGTCTGAACTGGGGTGGTGGAGTGAGCTAAAGAATGATGATGGATTAAACCCAGATCTGTTGACTGGGGGTGAGTGTTTGATTTGCTCTAACGCTCCATCCATCATCCCCTTTGGTATCGCTTTGTTTGCCCTAAGTTGGCAGGGTATGCCCAGACGTGGGTCCCTTGCTCACTTTGCCACTGGATTCAAGATAGCCTGGCTGATGAGGGTTTTGAACCCGAAACCGGTCCTAGGATGCTTGTTTCCGGTCCAGGGAAGACATGGCTTGGCAGTTCGGTCTGGACTGTTCCCATGAGGCACAGGGTCAGACTGATTTGCATATGGCCATGTCTGAACTGGGGTGGTGGAGTGAGCTAAAGAATGATGATGGATTAAATCCAGATCAGTTGACTGGGGGTGAGTGTTTGATTTGCTCTAACGCTCCGTCCATCATTCCCTTTGGTATCGCTTTGTTCGCCCTAAGTTGGCAGGGTATGCCCAGACGTGGGTCCCTTGCTCACTTTGCCACTGGATTCAAGATAGCCTGGCTGATGAGAGTTTTGAACCCGAAACAGGTCCCAGGATGCGTGTTTCCGGTCCAGGGAAGACATGGCTTGGCAGTTCGGGCTGGACTGTTCCCATGAGGCACAGGGTCAGACTGATTTGCATATGGCCATGTCTGAACTGGGGTGGTGGAATGAGCTAAAGAATGATGATGGATTAAACCCAGATAAGTTGACTGGGGGTGAGTGTTTGATTTGCTCTAACGCTCCGTCCATCATCCCCTTTGGTATCACTTCTAAAAGTGGCATTTCTAAAATAGTAGCAATTAATCTGCTTTCACCAATATGCAGGATTTATTACTATTATTCCAAACATACCAAACATGGTCACGCTACCCCTCTCAGATCAGAAATTACCACCGAAGCACATATTGGGGAATTCCCACTGCAACCGTATGAGAGGGCAGCCTCACAGCAGTGAGAAACCGAATAGGCTGTTTGTTACTACCAGGACATGCCACACAGTTAAGGCACATGTCCTACCTTTTACCTACACTGCACCCTGCCCATAGTGCTAGCTAGGGCCTACCTTAGAGATGGCTTATATGTAGTAAAAGGGGAGTTTGGACGTGGCAACCACTTGCCATGCCACGTCACTGCGGCAGTGACCTGGGCGCTCAGGCCCTGTAGTAGCAGAGGTTTGAGACAGGTTTGAAAGGCTACTTCGCTGGGTGGCTCAAGCAGCGCTGCAAGCCCACTAGTAGCGTTTAATTTACAGGCCCTGGTTATATGGGATACCACTGTACAAGGGGCTTACAGGTAAATTAAATATGCAAATATGTGTAGACCAATCTTACCAAGTTTACAAGAGAGAGCACATGCACTTTAGCACTGATCAGCAGTGGTAAAGTGCCCAAAGTCATAAAACCACCAACAACAGGTCAGAAAAAAAATACAGGGGGATGGCAAGTTCTGGCATGACCCTGCAAAAAGGGCAAGTCCAACACCTGTGTACCCAGAGAATTCATGCTGTTCAAAACTATGACTGCCTAAATAGAACCCTCGAAGAAATAAAGTTGCTGAGAATCAGGGATCGAGGTCCAAAAAAGTAAAAATGTAGAGAAGCTAGAATTTTTAGGAAACTGAGCCCACAAGGGCCCAGGGACCAGAAGGCTGGAGATGATGACATCAAAAGTAACCCAAGTTGGATAGGGAAGTACGAATAAGGAGACATGGAACAAGGAGATGGAGTGAAAGTAGAAGTGAAGTAAGGTGACACAACCAAGAAGAACATTGTTGTTGAACTAAAAGCAGTGACCAAGCTGGATAATACGTATCAATCCTATACTCGTTGAAACACAGCTCGTTTAACACAACGTTGGCATATTTGTCATACTTTGTGCATTAACAAGTGTGTAGAAGCATTAAAGAGAGACAGCATGATGCTACCTACTGCTTCCCTTAACCATTTCGTCATCCAGCCAATTAGGAAAAAAAAAGGCCCAATGGAACCCCACGCACTCAGCGCAGGCTACCGAAGCAGCAGGACACGCTCTGCTCTCAGGTCCCAGGTTTTCATTCAGTGCCCTGGTCTCAGCCTAAATTAATTACTCGGCCCAGAGCCACGCCTCTGACAACCCAGCTGTTCTTCCTATATCGGGCGATTCATTCCTGATACCAAAATTCAGCTTGTTCACCTACTATATGTCCTGTAGATGATCTCGACTAACTGAGATTGAAACGCCATAGACCCCCTACAACATGAACTCCTTTTACTCTGTAAAAATTTACTGAGGAGTTCGTACTATTGTTGTCAATGCGATGCCTTTATTTTAATATCACCCTCACTTTTCACGTCACGCTTCTTGTCACTTATTGTGTGAGCACCTAAATACTATTATTTTGGAAATAAATACCTGTCATAAACTGACCTACATCTCCCTTTGTATATTACTTACTGCTCCCTTAAAGAATTAACTTCCTACTCTTAAACGCAGTGCCCCCCACAGGGTCACTTTTGAATGGACCTTTAGGCCACACCAGAACCATTGTTTTCCTAAAATCCAAACATTTAAAGACCTCAAATTTAGACAAAAAACAGAATGTCTGTTCCAATGGAAAGTAGCCTCTTAGAGTGCCCCAGTTCTTTTCAACTTTTTCTCTTATGGTGTGCATGAGTTTTTCTGCTGCCAGGGGCAGGGAATAATAGTACGAGGGCGTGAATGCAGCTACCCAAAAAAATATGTCTTTATGGGTTTTCAGAAGCTTGTTCACAGCTCACTCTACCTTGAAAATGGTTAAAGCTGTACTTGTGTAAAAGGTAGACGTAAATATGTATCTAAAATGAAAACAGGTATGGAGAATCCCCATAATCGTTGGGGAGTTGGAATAGGACATTTTCCATTAGGAAGAATAAATTCCCTTTGTCAACGAAAGAAAATGAAAGTTAGCTAGTGCTTTTGCGCGTGGTCGGCAACTTCACATACGCAAATCTAGATACAAAATTGGAATTTAGAAAAATGAATTCCTAGATTACTCCTTCGAAAACTAAGACAGTCACGGCTTCCAAGGAGTACTACTGGATACCTTTTATTAAATTTGATTATGGCTAGGAATTTGCTTCTGTTGAAGGAGAATATTAAATGGAGTAATTTTGTGTACCGGGTCCAAGCAAGATTGAAACAATGGGGCCGATTCCGATCTCGGCCGGTAGGGCTCCGAATCGGATTCGGCTTTACCGGATCCGATTCGGAGCCCTGTTTCCCGACCGATTCGTACGTGCGTCCGGGCGAGCGAGTACGATGCGAAATCTCCGACCGACTCGTTCGCGAAAGCCAACCGCTCCGACCGACTCGCACGGACACGACTCGCACCTCGCAATGGAGACGTTCGCCGGCCAGGTAAGTACGATGCGCGCCTCGAGCAGTCCGACCGACTCGCGCCGTCCGGCTCAAAAGAGCAGTCGGAGCCGCACTTTGGGGGTCCGTGTCGGACCCCCATGTACGCGTAGCCACGCGAGTCGCACACAGGGGGGACCCATGGCTCCCCCCTACCTGTGCATGTACGGCGCGACCCGCTTCGACGCGTACCCGCTGTAGGGGGCGCCCTTGTTTGCCTCGAACCCATTGAGTCAATGGGAGCCCGCGTACGCGTTGTATGACCGGCTCCCATTGACTTCAATGGGAGTCCGACCGAATCGAGTCTGATAGCATGCGTGCGCATCGTACTCGTTCGGTCGGACTGCTAGGGTCCGATTCGGTCGGAAATCTCTCCGGGTCCGGCTCGGTCGGAGAGATTTCCGGCCCGAATCGGAATCGGCCCCAATGTCTTTTACTTAGCCACACTTAATGCAGCACTAAAAGCTGAACGTTAAATATGTAAGTTAAATGTGAAGACAATTGAGAGAAATGCATGGCACAAAGTTCGTGATCATTCACAAACTTAAGACTACTGGGGTGTCCACTGTTGACCTAATTTTCAATTCTGAACAATGCGAAACACTCACCCTCAGTCTGAGATCTGGGCCTAAATGCATTGTTTTTTTGCTCGCCATGCCACCATAGTTTGGTCACAGCCATATGCAAATCATTCTTGACCCTGCTCCCCATGGGAACAGTCCAGCCCGAACTGCCAGGCCAGGTCCTCCCTGGACCGGAAACAAGCACTGGACTACCTTGACTAAGCGCTTTACATTCCTTGGGAAAAGATCAGTGGTCTACACTAAGTAAATATATTTGTTTATGTGTAACGCACACATAAGTGCTAACAATATGCACATGTAGATCACACGCATTTACCCCTGTTATACATTTTGCAGATCAGGTATAAACTACCCTTGCTGTAGTTGACTTACATCTAGAAAAAGCTCTGTTAATTGGTCTCATTGAGTGTTGTTAACTGGAAATACCAGGAGCGTATCTTGCACAGCAACATTGGTATCTAGTTTGATTTCTTCATAACAATGACACTACACAGCACTTGTCCTTTGCCTCACCCACCCGTATAGTTCACGAGCAACATGTTGCTCATGGGGAGCCTTAAAATATAGCTTAGAAGTGGTTTCCTAGTTCAATTTTAATTGTTTCTAGTCCTTTTTCAAATAATCCAGATAGTGTTTGAGCAGGCAAAGATTTTTTACTTACCTTGAGAACAGCAAACCCCTCTACCAGTCCTGCAGGCATCACATCTTGAAAATTATACTAAGAACTTTCATCAAAGCTGGCCAATAAAGGGTGCATTTGGAGCATGGCAGTGATGATGCTGATTATTTAAAACTAGATCAATAATAAAAAATAAATAAAATGAATACACACTAGTGATGAAAATGCAATACACTACTTAACACTTTAGTACCTGTTTAGTTATTGTTTAGACAAAGTAAAGTAAAAATTCAGTTCATTCAATAATATATTTTCCAATCACCTGCAATAGCTCAAGAAGTCTCAGTTCTCACCTCGAGGTGATGGCTGCAAGGATGGTCAATCAGATGATTCCTTCACACAGTAGAAATGACTCTGCAATGATGTTGCCTATTGAATATTGTGGTGTATAATGTTTTTAGAACATGTTACCATGTGCTTCTTATGAAGTCGATTGCAGTTGTTCGCAGAGACAGACACACACAAAGGGCTATGAGAACAAAATGGAATAGGTATAGCTGGAGTTTTAAAGGTCTGCCATATAACATAATAAATATATTGAAAAATAATACCACAAAAATACTTGTAAAAATTGAAATACACTGTCTTGTTCACTGCACACGCTCTATTAAGTATAACTTTTGATCAGGCTAGGTTTGTTCATGCATGTATTTACTTTACATTAGACACTGGCTGCATGTCTCTTTGTCGTTAGTAACCTCTATGTTACCATATCTTTTTTAGTGTTTGCTCACATTCCAATATCCAGGTTTGAACAAGCTAGCTCAGACTTGGCACATACAGAGCTGCTGTTGCATTTCCTGTCTCCTTGCAATAAATATATGGATTGACAGCTGATGACATCAGTCTGCACCTTGTCTTTCACACTCTTGCGAGGCAATCATACTGAGCCATCTATGATGTGGTGACAGACAACCTGATCATTATTCTGAATTGGAAGCAGGACCTGCTGTATCCTTGACATTGCACGAAAAAACACCGAGTATTATAAAATAAGCCCACAAAGTTCTTATCAACTTCAAAAGAGTTTTTCATATTCGAAAAAACTGCGGTAGCATACTCCCAATAAATTAAATTTTCACTAGGAACAATTTCTACACAACTAACATTGAACATCATTGAAAAAATCGAAAGTTAATGCTGCACTGTATAAATTATCAGAGATTCATATGACATAGTCAGAGGATATACATAACTTGACCAGACAAAAAGGGAATTTAAGTTACTGAAAAGGATGGTCTCAATTGAGTAGCTTATGCGCATTTTGGTCTAGCCTAAACACAGCAAACACAAACCACGTGTCACTATTTGTCATCTGTCATTGTGCAGCAGGCAACCCTCCCCGTTTTTTGGTATGCTCTGAGACCCCCATGAAAGGAAGAATATAGTTGGAAACTACACCTAATTTGGCTGGGGCCCTTAATCCTGCTGTAGTGAAAGGGGTATTGATATGCTTTTGGTGAGATGAATAACACTCAGACCCCCATTCCAAGCTCGCCAGTAATTTGATGTGGAGATACTGAATGAGAACATACAGATTCCAGAAAGTATTTCTACTTATTCAACATTCTTCTGAGATACCAGGTCCAGAATTGGAGAAAGCATGCAGAATCTTAAATTACTTATTCCAATTCCCCATGTTACCCCCAATTACAGACCTGCTTCCATGCACATAAAAATGTGTGTGGAAACATTTCGTTTTGCAGGCTGCACATGGTAAAACTCATAATCGGATGGGCTGGTATCTACCCAAGGATACTGCTCTGCCTGACTCAGAAGGAAGGCCTCAGGATTGCCGCAGAATATCGATGGTCCATGGTACCGAACCCTTCATTTGGTGCAGCCAGGGCCAATCCCAGGAGCCTGTCCAAGTGGGACAAGGGGCCACGTGATCTTTCAGAAACATTATAACATCAGTAAACACAGAGTGGCCTTATCCAACTACTAATCAACTAAGGATTAAATTAGACATTGTAGTGTTGAGGAACACTATCATCAGTTTATATGATCAATTTAGGGAAAACTCTGCCCCCTCAAATCGCAGCCATTTGTTGCTAGGTAGAAGGTGAATGTGAGCATGGCCAAAAACCCACTTGTTTGACATCATTGTATTGTAAAACCTTTTCTTTAAAGCTGACCCTTCAAAAGTTATTGTGGTCAGTTTGTTTATCAATTATTATTTCAGGTTTATGTCTGTTATTGTATAAAATAAGCATTGTATGCTTTGGGGGCTGAAAAACCCACCTGCTGGTGTTAAAACAATTTGTCTTTAAGACACTCTTCATCAAAATTAAGTCTTTGGTGGAACCCTGCACCTGAGGTACTTTGACTGTCATGGGAATTTCATCTGACAACATTTTTAACTTCTAATACTGCTGATATTTGATATCAATACTTTAATGTACCTGTTGCGCTGGATCCAGAAGTAATTTCTTTTGAGTGAACATTTCATGAGCTCGAATTCTTCATATTGATTCATGAAATCTATTGTGTTATATTTCATATTTTTCATGTTACTGTTATCCAATGGCGGTTCCTCCGTTATGGCGGAGGAGCGTCCCCACCCCCCCTCGCTGAAAGCCAGCAGAGGCAAATGACAAAAATAAAATGATAATAAAACATTTTTATTATTATTTTATTTTTCATCCAGCAGCTGCGAGCCGTGGGAGGGGTGGGGCCATCTGTACTGACGCTGCAGCTGCAGCACCAGGCAGGAGGGGGGAGTGGTGGGCACTGCTAAGTGCACATGACAGTTTGGCTGCCCCTTTGGGGCTGGCCAAACCGTCATGCACACTTAGCTTTTCTCCTACCCGAGCTTTGTTGTACAGCTGGGTGGAGAACCAACACAGGGTCCCAGTGCATGTCTGAGTGTTAAACCAGGGCGCTCAAACCAATCCCAGTGTTGCTCTCATGCTGGGATTAGTATTCCCAGGATGAGAACAGTGCTGGGATTGGCATCTTGGGGCCTGAGCAGTGTGTAGCAGTTCCTGAACTTCTGGGAGGCGAGGATCGGGAGCAAGGTGGTGGCCGTTGGAGCAGGTACGTGCAATTTTATATATTTATAAATTTGTCTTTTTTAGTTTGTATTCCTTCTCCTCCCGCCTCATCACTTCGCAATACGAGTGACCGCTACTGCTGTTATCCAGACTCACAAGTCTCCACAAATTACAGCATATATATCTTGCACAATGGTAGAGTGTATTTTATTCTAGTTTAATAATGCCCACAAACTCTAAATGCCTTTGACAAGAATTCCAAGGAACCAGTCATATTTTAGAATTTGCCTTTGCAGTACACACTGTCTACTGGCATTTACTGCTGAGACCAGTTAATTAAAATAAGTAACCTCATTCTGAGGTTCTCCTAAATTTGTGGTGCAATTCAATGACTCCCCATAACAGATAATAAGGAAGAATTCCCTTTATAGCAAAATAAGTATTCTGAAAGTATGCTTTAAGGCAGTCAAAAACAATAGAAAACAAAAGGAAATCTATTATTTTCCACTGTATAAAAGAGATTTCTATATTTTCTGAAGTAACCTTAGGCAGTCTTTGTTAAGGTGGTACAGTGAGTTAATTACCTGGTGACATTGGTTGCATTTGAATCCTGGCAAGGCCAAAACAATCATCCACTCTTCTCAGCTTGTTAAATTGAGCGCTATTAAGGTTTGAGATATTAACAAGTAATATTTGCAGGGATGAGTGACTGCAACCTCATTCTCTGTATAAAAATATATGTTAAAATTGATTAGAAATTGCCACGTTCAGTCCTACTGCAAAACTTAAAATAATTTTCTTAAGCATCTTTTGTGAAAGTTCTGTAACTTTCTACTTGAAAATGTAATGGCTTATTAATGTCAGTCACTCGCTCGAATGAATGTTCACTGGTGGTTAATTGTGTTAATCAATAGCTAAAAAAATATTGCAGGCTCTACACGATACACATTTTTTCCCCATATAATATCAACGTGTATCTAGTTATGCTTTAATTGATGGCAAATTAAAATTGGCAAAATTAGCAAATGCCACCCTTTCTGGTTACCATGTAACTATTGGCAAGCTAGAGAAACTTCCTAGTGATCATACTTTAAATTTGATCACCCAAAAAGCCTCCATCCCATACTCAGGTTCAGTGTTACATAGTCTCAGAAAAGTATTTTATTTGACAACACAAAAACAATGGCCCTAATATGCAGGGAATATTCTCTTCATGCCGGCAAGCCATTGATTATTTTACCTTCCTGGGTCCTTCATGCCTTACATCAGTGGTTCTTAACCTATGGTCCATGGACTCCTGGGGTCCGTGAGGCCTACTCAGGGGGTCCACAACTGTTTTACAAAATTAAATATTATTGAAATGATAAATTAAAATGAATAAAATATAGACAACTAAAGAAGCACAATTGAAAAGTTGAATAGGAAGCTTTTTCTATATTTAATGGTGAATGAAACAAAATATTTCAATATTTTAGCATTTATTTGATGTATTTTTGTGTTTTGTTTGACATTTAAATCCCAGAAATTGTTGTGGCCGGGGGTTCCCGGCTTCCAAAAATTACTCAGTGGGGGTCCATTGTTTCCGGTAATGATTCAGTGGGGTCCATACAAATCAAAAGGTTAAGAACCAATCCCTTACATGATAGGCTGGGGCATGAAAAATATGCATTGGAAGGCTGGCCCCAAATAGGGCTGGCCTAATACATTGATGCAGTGGTCCTTTGGGTGATGGGTCACCGAGAATAGGATTCTGAGGGCAGACAAAGCTAAGAAGCCAACCTCAGAAACCTAGTGGTTCCCCAACCTCTCACTTAGGCAGTCAAACCAGGAATTTGATGGAGCAGGCGAACTGTTAATTCATAATGATTCACCTTGGCTTCCAAACGCTAAATGACTCCCCTAACTTTGCTCAAAAACAGGATTGCTGTTAGAAATTGGGTCTCTAGTTGGAAAGAGTTATGCACCTTGTCCAAGTAGGTACCATAATCCTAGTCAGGGTAAGCTAGATACACACTTTAAGTTAACCTGTGCTTACCTTCTGGTAGCTTGGCGCAGTGCAGGCAAGCTTAACTTAAGAGGCAAGGCTTAACTTAAGAGGCAATGTGTAAAGTATCTGTGCAAAACACACATTCACACACACACACACAGTAACACAATGAATACATCACAAAAAGACTAAACACAGGTTTAGAAAAATAGAGAATATTTTTCTGAGTAAGGCAAGACCAAAGCAACAAAAATCCAATCAGTAGAAGATGAGATATGATTATTTTAAAGAATACATGCAAAAACAGTGCTTTGAAGTCAATAGTGCTAAAAGGTTACTTCAGGTCGTGAGGGACTGGGGTAAATCCAAAGTTCAGGCCAACCATGATGGAGGGCAGGCCAGCTACAGGACTCAGACAGGTCCCACTAACAAAGTACCTTGGATGGAGCAAAGTGTTGATGCTGAAGACTCGAGGCAAGGAGTGGAGGTGGCACTGTTTTGTTGTCAATCCTTGGATGGAGGTGAGCATCAGTGCCAATCTGCGCCATCGATGGAAGCTTTGGTGTAAAATCCCTTTACGCTGCAGGCACTGCATCAACGTCGAGCCACGCTGTTCATCATGTTGAGCTGCGCCAGCTGTAGACGCGTGGTCATCGAGCGGCTGCTGCTTCAGCTGTGAAGACAATGCTTCAGTTCTGATCGGCACAAAGCCACCACTGCGTCAACGTCGATGAGAAAAACGCTGCAAGAACCCACTTCTGAGGCCCAGTATTGGAAGGGCATCTCAGGCAAGGGTAGGACTCACAGATGGCAGAGTCGAGCAGCACCAGGCAAATTCTAGGAAGTGTTCTGTGTCCCTGAGACTTCAGAAAACTGGAGGCAAGCCAGCAAGCCCTTGGAGTCACTCTGGATTCAATTGAGATGGGTCCAGTCCTTGTCCTCAGCAGGGCAGAGATCAGCAGGCAGCAGGACAGCTCAGCAAAGCAGAGAGGCAGTTCCTGAGAACAGTCAGTCAAGGAAAAGTGCCATTGCTTACAGCACAGCAGTCTTTACTCTAGCAGAGTTCTTCCCAGGTCCAGTAGTGTATTGATTTGGTAGGGCCAGAGCCCCAGTACTTATACACAAATGTGCCTTTAAAGTCAGTGGTGACGCCAAAGCAGCTTATTGAAGTGCGCAGGTCCCCTTTCATCCCAGCCCTGTCTGCCAAGCTATCTGCGGGGGGTAATCAGTCCTTTGTGTGGGGAGCGGACGTAGACTATTCAGATATAAGGGTAAGCTCCCTCTCCCCTTACTGCCCAAGGGGGCTATCAGAATGCAGATGAATGCAGATGAGTCCTCTGTCACATCCACCCTTCCCGTGTTTGTAGTTGTCTAGAGGGAATGCACAAAGTGTAGCGGTCACCCAGCCCAGACGTGTATTGGAGACAGGCTGCAGGCACACAGAGCAAAGCTAAGAGCAGAGAAATTTCCACTTTCTAAAAGTGGCATTTCTAAAATTGTAATGTCAAATCCAACTTTATAACTAAAGAGGATTTATCATTACCATTCCAAAGACATGAAACATGATTTAGCTTTTCCTTTCTAGTCAGCAATTTCAGCTTAAAAGTGTTTTAAGGAATTCCCAATGCTTACCTGTGAGTCGAGTAGTCCTCACAGTAGTAAAAAACGAATTTAGCTGTTGGTCACTATCAGGACATGTAAAAGTTAAGAGTACATGTCCTACCTTTTACTTACTCAGCACCCTGCCCTTAGGGCTACCTAGGGCCTGCCCTAGGGGTGACCTATGTGCAATAAAGGGGATTTTAAGGCTTGACAAGTGGTTTTAAATGCCAAGTCAAAGTGGCAGTAAACTGCACACCCAGGCCCTGCCAATGCAGGCCTGAAATAGGTTTGTAAGACTACTTGTGTGGTGTGGGTATCACAATCAGAGCTGCAGGCCCACTACTAGCATTTAGATTACAGGACCTGGGTATATGGTATACCACTTTACAAGGTGCCAGTTAGGTATACACCAATGTCACCATGTTTAGAGGAAAAGCACATGCACTTTAGCACTAGTTAGCAGTGGTAGAGTGCTCAGAGTCCTACAACCAACAACAACAACAAGGTCAGAAATAGAGGAGGAGAAAGGCAAAAAGTTTGGAGTGACCTTTCAGAGAGGGTTATTTCCAACAATTGCTTTTATCTGTCAGCTCATAGAGCTGCGAATTTTTGTTAGTTACATGAGACAGAATGTAATAATGGTACTTCAGGGGGTTGTGCAGTAAATATACCTGCGCTATCTCTTGCAACACTGAAACACTGTGCCCATTAAAAATGTAATCGAGAAAAAGAAAGATGAGTGCCTCACTCCCATTTGCCATAAATACTCTGCATTATTATACAAGCCAAATTGGTTCTTGTCAGTATTCTCATAATGTAGCAAGAGCGAAGGACACATTTTTCACTTAATGGGCCTGTGTTTTAATATAATAAAGTGGACTCCGTTTTTCCTTTGAAATATAAAAAGACACTAGAAATGCCTGTATTGTCCTACGTGTTGTGCATGGAGTGAGAGAAATAATTGTGTATGGCTACTCCCTGTCATTACTGTCTGTACATTTTTACATAAATCATGCACCCTGGACGTTCTGAGCAACTTGCACAGCTACACATGAATAAATGAATGGATTATTAGCGAATATTAACGTGGTGCCCTTCTTTTTTTCAGCTCAATAATGCCTATGGTTATGTTTAGGAAGCTTGCCCTTGAATGTCGGGTGTTTATTGAAATGTTAATCATCACGCAGGCTCACTGTACTGCTCTGCGTGTATTTGTACTCTTTCTGGAAGTCTAGGGATCAAAACCTCAGAGTAAATCTATCTTGTTTTGATTTTTTTTTTTACAGCTGCCTTCCTAATTGCCAAGATGCAACAACGTCTGTAAAGGACTAATATAAATGTAACAAACATAATATGTTGTGAAATGTCACACTGATCAATCAGAAAGAGAGTGAGTTCATTTTTTTCTGAAAGTAGCAGAACACTAGGCTGGGGCTAGTTTACAAGACCGAGTATTACATTTAGAACATTGTTATTGATTTGTGGACATGGGTCAGTGAATGCAGTATTTGATGGGTTGACACTTGACAATGAACTCTTAACAACCTTTCTAAAACATCAGTGTGCCGCTGACTACAAGTTAATAACTCAGATTTTCTGTTAACCCCGCGTTTTCCTTTCTTGTACGTTCTGCATAACACTGATATAATTGATGTGAACTTTTTCACTCAGGCTCTTTCATAAGTCTATGCAATTTTATTAGTGATACAGAAAGCTTAGCTATCTTGTGCGGTTAACCGGGAGCAAAAAGATGTACCTGTACATGAATAGTTTTCCATGTTAATAAAAAAAATGGCGTCGCTGATCTACATACAAGTTAACAGAAGGGACCTAGCTGTGTTTTAGATGGTCAAATGTGAAAAAGTTGTTTTTATTTATTCAAAAAATTACTTCTCTTGATTTCATACATTTAAACTGCTATGTATTTGCATGGTAGCTGGAAATGATATCTGAAGAAACGATCTTTAAAGAAACGCATCATTCTGAAAGAAAATAGTTTAGTGAAAATGTTAATTTATAGGAACATCTGAGAAAAAAAAACATTTTACGTTCCTTATGTTTACCGGATTCAACTTCAATGCACTGATACCCACAACTATATTCTTTTTTTCCTACCACATTTTTTCATTGATCATCAGTGACCTGTCAGGTGTCAGTCCAAGTTCGCAATTCCCAGGAGATAGTGTGCACTATCTTTTATGCTGCACAGCTTTTAGCAGTACCCCGGGTGCTTGGTTTGCAGCTGTGCAAGGGGCAGGCACTGATAACACCGCGTGGTCACTGGAGTTTGCCCAAGGCTATGTCCAGGGAGAATTAGGTACGAGACTTTACCTTCAGCCTTTCTCTGCTCAGCCTCACTTCCCTTGTTATAAAAAGAAACATTTGAAAATGTGTTGTAGATATGGTCCAGAACTTAACCTCTTTGAAATAAGACACTTAAAGATCGTACCAAACACAACACCTCCGAAGTAAGCTCTTACAGCCTCACATGTACATTCATAAATAATCCCCAAAAAACATATCATCTAATTTAACATGTTTCTATTGTGCAACCCTATCCATATGGCAATGAAGCACTTTAGAAAGAACCAAGGTTATTAGTCCCATTACAGACTAACCAGTTGCATAAATTCGGACTACTCGGGGAATTAGGGTGGTGAAGTCAGTAGTCCCAAACTTGAAGCTAGGCAGAAAAATGCCGTTTTTTTCTGTTTTAGTTTTCATAGTTATAAAAATGCACAGAATGAGGCACGTTTTGCCTCTGGTTGAACATTGACTGCTTGTGAATTGGCAGTTTTTCTTCAGATAATGGAATAGAGCAGTGTTGTATGCTTTATGCACAGTGCACACAATCTAGAACTCGGTTCAGTTGGTAGCCAGAGAGGACGTTTTAGGATGCAGGATATGTCGTAAACCAGTGGCTGCATGCCCTATGGCATGCAGGGGTGCAGTACAGTAGCGGCCGGTGGGGGGAGTGCTGCCGGGCAGGGACGCGGGGAGGGGCAGGGTGGGGGTAGTAAACTACGGATTTCGGCCGCACTAAGGTAAGTAAACCAAAAATAAATAAAACGAATTTCGTTGCGCGCGCAACGAAATTCGTTTTATTTATTTTCTGGTTTACTTACCTCAGTGCGGCCGAAATCCGTAGTTTACTACCCCCCAACCTGCCCCTCCCCCGCCCCACGCCACCGCCCGGCAGCACTCTTACCACCGGCCGCTACTGGTGCAGTAGTATCAATTAATCAATCAAAATAACTTTATTCGGTTACAAGAACCATACAAGTTTGACACAAATGCATTGCAGAAATAAAATTAACGTATCATGGTTACAGAGGCGTAAATAAAAGCAGATAATAAAACAATCAATATAAAATACATACGTAGTACAAGGAGATAATAACCCAAATTGCAAATGCGCTAAACATCCATCTCTATTGTAACTAATTTGTAAAAGAAAAAAGGTTACTCAAAATTTCTTCAACTATAATAGTTCATAACGTTTTCTTATAGACATTGCAACTCTAATAAAATTCGAAACAGCAGTGCAGATAGTTGAAGTAGACAAAGACAGTAGAAAATTAAAACCGCCAATGTAATTGCATGGCCTTATTTCCCTTAATAGTGGGATTAAAAATTGCCCCCTTGGCTCTTTATAGAGGGGACAAAACAAGGTAGAGTGCAACGTACCCTGTGCTGTTAAATTGTCACACGGACAGGGTGATAAACTATGAGCCCAACCTGATTGTTTAGGAAATGCCAGTAAATAGTCAATGTATTTAGTCGAAACCTAGTGAGGTAAAATCGTGCTTGTACGTTATTGGTAAAGGTTAGATAAAATTTCTGTTCACCAGGGGATAAACACAGGGGATCTGGTGCTACCAATTGTGTACGGCGCTGATGGGCCCTGGCATAAGATCCTTCTTTTATAACATCTTTCGCATTTATGTTAATAATTTCAGGATTATCGTAATAATGCCCCAAACCTAACTCATATAGATTTTCCTTCACAAAGCGAAGCCAGGGGATAGACAGTGCACTATCTAAGTTGGTACAATCTAGGATAACGTCTCGTGAGAACATTAAATCCTCAGATGACCAGATCTTGGCCCATAAAAGCAATGGGGCAATGGCAATTCGATCCTCAAGGTAGGCCAACCCTAGCTCCTGGTGGCAAAAATATGTGGGGGCACTATTAGGAGCCAATAATAATCTCTTTATAAATTTGTTTTCCAGGAACTGCAGCTGTCGGATATTATAGTAGCCCCAGACTCCCGCCCCATATGATGCCACCAACAAACATTTAGCTTTATAGAGGGTAACTAGTTCATTCACTGGTTTATGACCTAGCTTGCGGGCAAATCGAAATAATCCTTCCACAACCCAACTAGTATGTTGTGCCCTAGCTGTAATAAGATGGTCCCAATTCATAGTTTCATTAAAAATGTACCCTAGGTATGTAAAATTTTTCAACTTGTCAATGGTCTTGCCTCTAACCTCAAATGTTCTTGTTCTAGTACCTTTAGGGCCACAGACCATGACATAAGATTTAATAAAATTCACTTTTAAAAGCAATGATGCCATAAAATCAGTAAAAGCGTTAAGTGACTTTTGGAGGCTATTGGCTGTCAAGGCTATTAAAACAGTATCGTCCGTGTAAGATAACAATGGGATCGGTTTGCCTCCAATTTTAGGGAAATCAAATTCCTTCTCTATTAAAAAAGCCTCTAAACCATTTGTATACAGTAGAAAAAAGGAATGGGGCTTAGATACATCCCTGCCGGACACCTTCTGTGGAGACGATGGGGCCCGTTTTCTCACCCCTAGGACCGTAACGTACGCAACCGTTGTGGAGGTGTGAAGCCTGGACAAGTCCATGAAGGCCAGATGGATGGAACCCCTCCTGGCCTTCATGAACTTGCCCATAATAAAGGACAGGTTTAGGCACTGTTCGGTAGTACCCATCCCTCTTCTAAATACATATTGCTGTCTTGACACAATTCCTGTACTATTCGCCCAGGTCTCAAGTCGTGCGAGGGTAACCCTTCCCAGTGTTTTAGCAGTAGCATCAATTAACAAAATTGGCCTGTAGCAGGCAGGGTCACTCCTACTACCTTTCTTACATACTGGAACAACAATTGCCTCCTTCCAGCTTAATGGGATGGGACCGATCACTACAGCTTTAAAAACATTAGTGAGTATGGGTGCCCATAATTTAGGATTGTTTTTGAACAAATCAAGAGGAACTCCATCGGGACCAGGGGCTTTCATACTTATTCCCCTTGTTAGAGCCTCCTCTACCTCTATCACTGTAATCGATAAACTTAATTGTAAGGCCAAGCTTAAATCAAATACCGGTTCCCCTTTTGCTTCCACTATTGAGGCATTTTTTGGATTAAATATGGCTGAGAAGTGAGATTCCCAGATAGGCCCCAAAATCAGTGAATCCACAGGTTTTGGTTCATCCTTAAATAGAGGGTGCAGTAGTAGATTTTGGGAGACGTGTTAGAGTTCTTCCATGCAGATGGGTGGGAACTAGTGTCTGGTTTGCAGATTTGAAGTCTGTTTGAGGGGATGATTGGTTTTAGGTTCCTGAGCAGATGAGGTTGATAGTTTGCAGATTTTGGAAGTTTGGCAATGTGGTCATCTAAAGTAATGTTTTGGTCTATGATGAAACCAAGCAGCTTAACTTGTGGTATCAGCGGTGGCCAGATGCCTAGTGGCTACAGAGTATTTAGCCATACTGGTGGATTGGAGTCTGTAGAGAACAGGTGTAGCAATTCAGAGTTAAACTAGCAATTCAGAGTTAAACAGATCAGTTTTAGAGAGAGTGGTTGCATCCAGCTTGCAAGTATATCCAAGAAAGATTTGAAAGTTACACATTCCATAGGACTGTTACTTGGAGGTAAAGCGGAGTGTCACCAACATATTGTTCAATGAAATTAGAGGGCCTGATTTAAATATTGGTGGACGACGATAGAACCGTCACCATGGCAGAGTACTTTACTCCCGCTTTGGTGAGGGTACTCCACCCACCACATTTAGAGATGTCCGGCGGCTCAACGGACATCTCATACATTTACAGGAATCACTGTGATGCAATGCAAGTGTGGCTTACTTCTCCATCAACATGATGGCGCCGCACACCAGACTTCCATTTTTTTAATTTTTCAAAAACAAAATCCCAAAGTGACATTTAAAACTACTTGCCAAGCCTTAAACTCCTCTGTTCTCACACATGTCACTCATATGGAAGGCCCTAGGTGGCCCAAAGGGCACTGTGATGTGTAAGTAAAAGATAGGACATGTACTTTTATGTTTTTTATGTCCTGGTAGTGACCAACAACTACATTTGTATTTCACTACTCTTTGGCCTACTCCTCTCATAGGTTAGTATTATAAATTCCCTCATACACTTTTAGGCGGTAATTCTCAATCAGAAAGGAGCAGCTGGTTCATATCTCATATCATTGGAATGATAATGATAAATCCTCCTTACAGGTGAAGTTAGGTTTACAATACTGTTTGAGAAATGCCACTTTTAGAAAGTAATCGCGGAATTATGACACGCCCATTGCATGTCATGAAAGAGTTGCACAGCCTGCTACACGTTTGTGATCAAAATATCCACGTACTCAGAAATTTACTCAAAATTCATCCTGTTTATTTTCAAAGTTTATCCATCTTAATCCGTCACATCAAGGAAACAAAGTTTCATGTTTTCACGCATTTTAAATTGCACAAGAATTGCCCATCCGGGCCTATTCGCAGAGCACGTAAACAAACTTGATTCCTCGTCACATTTAACTTTACCCAATGCATTTCGGTCGTGTTAACAACCTTCTTCAGGGGTATCTACAATGATTAAAAAATATACGTCAGTCCCACATGATTAACAGCTAACGAAAAATGCAACCCATTGCTTTACCTGTTCACCCGCGTTCTAATTCGTGCCCCTCCCTCCTGAATCAACTAAATAATCCAAACGAAACTGCCTCACCCTCCCGTCCTCCCCACAAAACAAATCTAAATGAATCAATAACCCCCCGTTGTTACCAACCTGATACATCTCACAATAACTAAAGCAACTTAACTCTCTCGAAACCCTCGTAATTGAACCTCCAATATGACAAACGTTCGACCCCACTCCTCTGTCCTTCCCTGTTAACAAGTTCCCCGATCTTACTCCAAACCCCAGCAATTCCCAATGTTTACCTGTGATAAGCTTGCGGTTTCACTAACAGTCTGATCGCCCCAGAACTCGAACGCCATGTTAAACACAATCTCCCTACGCGAACCACTTTTAAATCCCGCGTTACCTACCCCACGTGTGCTCAGGTAGTATCACATGGCTCCCATGCCCCGCCCTGCAAGGGTTTAAAAAATAATGGTGTACTGCCCTACATTACACCGCAACTAAAGTACTCAAACACCCCATACTACCCTTGTTACATATTGCGATTCAAAATGCACAAATAAATGGCAAAAATGAACAATAATCAACATTGAAACCAGTGTAAAAATAATTCAAAAAACGCGGGGTGAACAGGTAAAGCAATGGGTTGCATTTTTCGTTAGCTGTTAATCATGTGGGACTGACGTATATTTTTTAATCATTGTAGATATCCCTGAAGAAGGTTGTTAACACGACCGAAATGCATTGGGTGAAGTTAAATGTGACGAGGAATCAAGTTTGTTTACGTGCCTGCGAATAGGCCCGGATGGGCAATTCTTGTGCAATTTAAAATGCGTGAAAACATGAAACTTTGTTTCCTTGACGTGACGGATTAAGATGGATAAACTTTGAAAATAAACAGGATGAATTTTGAGTACATTTCTGAGTACATGGATATTTTGATCACAAACGTGTAGCAGGCTGTGCAACTCTTTCATGACATGCAATGGGCGTGTCATAATTCCGCGATTATTTCACAAGGCGCACTTGGAACGGAGCGCACAAAGAGTGTATGCACGCCAAACTGGAAGAACATGATTAACATTAACTTTTGGATTACTAAGGGTGTGCTTCAGGTTTATGCAAAATGAAGTATGACGAGCCGTTCCAACCCTGTTAGCACCCCACGAACTGAGCTATTGGAATATGAGAAGCAACGTTGTCACGTCAAGGATTCTCCGAGTCAATGTCAGCTGAAAAATATGGGTCAAACGACATTGATTAGAGACGTTTTTTGAATTAATTTTACAATGGTTTCAATGTTGATTATTGTTCATTTTTGCCGTTTATTTGTGCATTTTGAATCGCAATATGTAACAAGGGTAGTATGGGGTGTTTGAGTACTTTAGTTGCGGTGTAATGTAGGGCAGTAAGCCATTATTTTTTAAACCCTTGCAGGGCGGGGCATGGGAGCCATGTGATACTACCTGAGCACACGTGGGGTAGGTAACGCGGGATTTAAAAGTGGTTCGCGTAGGGAGATTGTGTTTAACATGGCGTTCGAGTTCTGGGGCGATCAGACTGTTAGTGAAATCGCAAGCTTATCACAGGTAAACATTGGGAATTAATGGGGTTTGGAGTAAGATCGGGGAACTTGTTAACAGGGAAGGACAGAGGAGTGGGGTTGAACGTTTGTCATATTGGAGGTTCAATTACGAGGGTTTCGAGAGAGTTAAGTTGCTTTAGTTATTGTGAGATGTACCGGGTTGGTAACAACGGGGGGGTTATTGATTCATTTAGATTTGTTTTGTGGGGAGGACGGGAGGGTGAGGCAGTTTCGTTTGGATTATTTAGTTGATTCAGGAGGGAGGAGCACCAATTAGAACGCGGGGTGAACAGGTAAAGCAATGGGTTGCATTTTTCGTTAGCTGTTAATCATGTGGGACTGACGTATATTTTTTAATCATTGTAGATACCCCTGAAGAAGGTTGTTAACACGACCGAAATGCATTGGGTGAAGTTAAATGTGACGAGGAATCAAGTTTGTTTACGTGCCTGCGAATAAGCCCGGATGGGCAATTCTTGTGCAATTTAAAATGCGTGAAAACATGAAACTTTGTTTCCTTGACGTGACGGATTAAGATGGATAAACTTTGAAAATAAACAGGATGAATTTTGAGTACATTTCTGAGTACGTGGATATTTTGAACACAAACGTGTAGCAGGCTGTGCAACTCTTTCATGACATGCAATGGGCGTGTCATAATTCCGCGATTATTTCACAAGGCGCACTTGGAACGGAGCGCACAAATAGTGTATGCACGCCAAACTGGAAGAACATGATTAACATTAACTTTTGGATTACTAAGGGTGTGCTTCAGGTTTATGCAAAATGAAGTATGACGAGCCGTTCCAACCCTGTTAGCACCCCACGAACTGAGCTATTGGAATATGAGAAGCAACGTTGTCACGTCAAGGATTCTCCGAGTCAATGTCAGCTGCAAAATATGGGTCAAACGACATTGATTACAGACGTTTTTTGAATTAATTTTACACTGGTTTCAATGTTGATTATTGTTCATTTTTGCCATTTATTTGTGCATTTTGAATCGCAATATGTAACAAGGGTAGTATGGGGTGTTTGAGTACTTTAGTTGCAGTGTAATGTAGGGCAGTACGCCATTATTTTTTAAACCCTTGCAGGGCGGGGCATGGGAGCCATGTGATACTACCTGAGCACACGTGGGGTAGGTAACGCGGGATTTAAAAGTGGTTCGCGTAGGGAGATTGTGTTTAACATGGCGTTCGAGTTCTGGGGCGATCAGACTGTTCGTGAAACCGCAAGCTTATCACAGGTAAACATTGGGAATTGCTGGGGTTTGGAGTAAGATCGGGGAACTTGTTAACAGGGAAGGACAGAGGAGTGGGGTTGAACGTTTGTCATATTGGAGGTTCAATTACGAGGGTTTCGAGAGAGTTAAGTTGCTTTAGTTATTGTGAGATGTATCGGGTTGGTAACAACGGGGGGTTATTGATTCATTTAGATTTGTTTTGTGGGGAGGACGGGAGGGTGAGGCAGTTTCGTTTGGATTATTTAGTTGATTCAGGAGGGAGGAGCACGAATTAGAACGCGGGGTGAACAGGTAAAGCAATGGGTTGCATTTTTCGTTAGCTGTTAATCATGTGGGACTGACGTATATTTTTTAATCATTGTAGATACCCCTGAAGAAGGTTGTTAACATGACCGAAATGCATTGGGTGAAGTTAAATGTGACGAGGAATCAAGTTTGTTTACGTGCCTGCGAATAGGCCCGGATGGGCAATTCTTGTGCAATTTAAAATGCGTGAAAACATGAAACTTTGTTTCCTTGACGTGACGGATTAAGATGGATAAACTTTGAAAATAAACAGGATGAATTTTGAGTACATTTCTGAGTACGTGGATATTTTGATCACAAAAGTGTAGCAGGCTGTGCAACTCTTTCATGACATGCAATGGGCGTGTCATAATTCCGCGATTATTTCACAAGGCGCACTTGGAACGGAGCGCACAAAGAGTGTATGCACGCCAAACTGGAAGAACATGATTAACATTAACTTTTGGATTACTAAGGGTGTGCTTCAGGTTTATGCAAAATGAAGTATGACGAGCCGTTCCAACCCTGTTAGCACCCCACAAACTGAGCTATTGGAATATGAGAAGCAACGTTGTCACGTCAAGGATTCTCCGAGTCAATGTCAGCTGAAAAATATGGGTCAAACGACATTGATTACAGACGTTTTTTAAATTAATTTTACACTGGTTTCAATATTGATTATGTTCATTTTTGCCGTTTATTTGTGCATTTTGAATCGCAATATGTAACAAGGGTAGTATGGGGTGTTTGAGTACTTTAGTTGCGGTGTAATGTAGGGCAGTACGCCATTATTTTTTAAACCCTTGCAGGGCGGGGCATGGGAGCCATGTGATACTACTTGAGCACACGTGGGGTAGGTAACGCGGGATTTAAAAGTGGTTCGCGTAGGGAGATTGTGTTTAACATGGCGTTCGAGTTCTGGGGCGCTCAGACTGTTAGTGAAACCGCAAGCTTATCACAGGTAAACATTGGGAATTGCTGGGGTTTGGAGTAAGATCGGGGAACTTGTTAACAGGGAAGGACAGAGGAGTGGGGTTGAACGTTTGTCATATTGGAGGTTCAATTACGAGGGTTTCGAGAGTGTTAAGTTGCTTTAGTTATTGTGAGATGTATCGGGTTGGTAACAACGGGGGGGTTATTGATTCATTTAGATTTGTTTTGTGGGGAGGACGGGAGGGTGAGGCAGTTTCGTTTAAAATTATTTAGTTGATTCAGGAGGGAGGAGCACGAATTAGAACACGGGGTAAACAGGTAAAGCAATGGGTTGCATTTTTTGTTAGCTGTTAATCATGTGGGACTAACGTATATTTTTTAATCATTGTAGATACCCCTGAAGAAGGTTGTTAACACGACCGAAATGCATTGGGTGAAGTTAAATGTGACGAGGAATCAAGTTTGTTTACGTGCCTGCGAATAGGCCCGGATGGGCAATTCTTGTGCAATTTAAAATGCGTGAAAACATGAAACTTTGTTTCCTTGACGTGACGGATTAAGATGGATAAACTTTGAAAATAAACAGGATGAATTTTGAGTAGATAGATAGTTTATTTCGACCAATCATATGATCATTACAACAGCATACAAAACATACATTTAAATACAAAATTAAAAAAAAAAAACAATCAGATAATAATTACTGCATCCATTTTAAACCCCCACCTCAGATAAAAGTTTAAAAGTAGCAACAAGAGGACATATACGGGGATTAAAAAACAATGCACTGTGAAGTGTCCGATCGTAAAATCCGAAGAGCTTCCATTGGCCTGGAGAAAGAGAACAATCGGCAGACTGGAATGATCCAAGCTCTCCTGATAGCCTTGTACATAGGACAGAAGAAGAGAAAGTGCTCAATGGATTCTTCTGCACTTAAGCATATTGGGCAGATAGGCGATAGTCCAGCATTTGTCCATTTACATTTCCAGCGATTCAATGGAAGTGAACCAAATCTTAGTTGAATATAAAGTGCTCGTGCATGGGGAGGTTCTATTTGATCCATAAAAGGTTCAAAATTAAAACTATATTTTACATCTAAAAATTGCATTGTTAAAACTCCATAAGATGTACTTTCAGTGCAAATAGAATTGATATAGACCCAGAATTTCTTTTTTAGTATGGGGGCCCACTTTTTAGTTATAGTACCTGGATTCTCCCACAGCGATGCAAGGCCCAAGCGGTGCAGCCATTCTTTAATCTTTGAAAACCATAACAAGGTGCCTTTCTGTTTTTGGAGATTTGAAAAGTTCCACCACTGCCTCTCTTACTTTAATCTCTGTAGTATTTGCCCAAATCCTTATCCAGAACATCAAGGTTCTGAGGACTGCATGATACGAGATAGATTTCACACCCAAATCGAGACGCAGTGGTAAAATCGGAGTACTAGTCGGAACATTAAGTATGGCTCTAAGAAATTTATTTTCCGCTATTTCTAATTTTTTAGTATTCTCCATGCCCCATAGTTCAGCCCCATATAGGGCTGCCCCATGAGCGGATTAAGATGGATAAACTTTGAAAATAAACAGGATGAATTTTGAGTACATTTCTGAGTATGTGGATATTTTGATCACAAACGTGTAGCAGGCTGTGCAACTCTTTCATGACATGCAATGGGCGTGTCCTAATTCCGCGATTATTTCACAAGGCGCACTTGGAACGGAGCGCACAAAGAGTGTATGCACGCCAAACTGGAAGAACATGATTAACATTAACTTTTGGATTACTAAGGGTGTGCTTCAGGTTTATGCAAAATGAACTTTTAGAAAGTAGACATTTCTCTGTGCTTAGTGCTCTATGTGTCTAACAGCCTGTCTCCAATACATATCTGGGATGGGTGACAGCTACACTTTGTGCATTACCTCTAGACAGCCACAAACACAGGAAGGTGAGGCTTATCTGCATTCTGAGCACTCATTTGCATTCTGATGGGTCTTCCTGGGCAGGGAGGAATGGGAGGGGCTGACACTTCAATAGGTAGTGTCCTGTCCACACACAAAGCACTGATTTAACCCCCACAGATAGCCTGGTAGACAGGACTGGGTTGAAAAGGATCCTTGTGTACTTCAGGGAGCTGCTTTGAAGTCACCCACTACATCAAAGGCACTTTAGTGTATAAGTTCTCGGTGTCTGACCCCCTACAATGAGACACTTCTGAATCTTGAACTGAACCTCTGTCAGAAGGACTGCTGTGCTGCTTACAGGAGTCAACTGGACTCTGTTGGACTTGGCCCTTTTTGCAGGGTCATCCCTGAACTTTTTGCCTTCCTCCTAGCCTTTTTTCTGACATGGTGTTGGTGGTTCTAGGACTCTGGGCACTTTAGCACTGCTGTCCAGTGTAAAGTGCGTGTGCTCTCTGTGGTAAACATGGTAAGATTGGTCTACACCTGTTTGGCTTATTTAATTTACCTGTCAGTCCCTTGTAAAGTGGTATCTCAGATACCCGGGGCCGGTAAATGAAATGCTACTGGTGGGCTTGCAGCGCTGATTGCGCCACCCAGCAAACTAGCCTTTCAAACCTATCTCAGGCCTCTGCCATTGCAGGGCCTGTGCGCGCAGTGTTACTGCCACTGTGGCGTGGCACCTAAAGTGTGTGCCATGTCTGTGACCCCCCTTTTACTGCATGTCAGTCACCCCTAAGGTAGGCCCTAGCTAGCCCTATGGGCAGGGTGCATTGTAGGTAAAAGGTAGGACATGTACCTTAAGTGCGTGACATGTCCTGGTAGTGACAAACAGCCATTTTGGTTTCTCACTGCTCTGAGGCTGCCCTCTCGTAGGATTGCATTGGGGATTCCCTGATAAGTGTTTCAGTGGTAATTCCTGATATGAGAGGAGCAGCATGGTCAAGTTTGGTATGGTTGGAATAGTAATAATAAATGCTGCGCAGTGGTGTGCGCAGATTTATTATCACTATTTTAGAAATGCCACTTCTAGAAGTTGCCATTTCTGTGTGCTATGTGTCTGCCTGCCTGATGTGGATTGCATGTCTGGCTTTGGAGTGACAGGGGCTGGTGAGGTGTGTGTGGCTCCAGGGAGGGCAGGGTGAGTCAGCGCTAAGCTGAATGGGAGAACTGCATTTGGAGTAGTGGGAGGAGTAGTCCCCTGACCCTGAATAGGTCTGTGCCTGCCTGGGTGAATGCTGGCTCTGCCCCCCTGTGGTGGTCTGATGACCGAGCCCCCACCTGACAAAGGGGAAGAGGAGCCCTGTAAACAGGGTGCTCCAAAACCCCCTGAACCAGTTTAGGCTGGTTCCCCAAGCCCTGTGCCAAAGGGCAGAACAAAGAAAAGTGAGGTATATATGCTGGGGCTGTGACCCCATGAAGAGGTGCTTTTGTGCTTCCTTGGGACCTGTTGCTGCTGGGCCCCAGGAGGAACCGCCACGAGGGACTTGCCTCCCTGCTGGAGGGCCCTGTGTGCTGGCCTGCCTGGGACCGGCTTTGTCCCTGGAACCTGGAGGGCCCTAGCACCTCGTGAACGCTATCTTTTTAATACCAGGACGAGAGGAGTGTTTATGCTCTGCAGCGCTGAGCTGCAGGAGCATCCAGAGGGAATCCCGGTGTGGGGATTCCCCCACACCGCATCCGAGTGAAGCGGGAGCCTACCCTGCGTTTATGCCACGGATATCACTGCAAGCGGGAGCCCACCCTGCGTTTTAGGGATGCCGGTGGGAGAGGGTGCCCACCCCGCATTTGTGTGTTTACTGGCGGGAGCCCACCCCACATTGTGAGGAAAGCGGGAGCCCACCCCGCTGTTTTGTGCTCCCGTTGGTGGGTGCCCACCCGCAAGTGTGCATATTCGAAGGCGGGAGCCTACCCCGCGCTTAGGTGAGGAGAGTTGCAGCCGCCGCCGAGACCTGCGAACCGGAAGTCAGGAGGGCCGCCTGACCAAGGGCGGAGCCAGCCCCCAGGAAGCCCTGTGGAGGGTTACCGAGCGCGGCAGGAAGAAGGAAGCCGGAGGTCAGGCATCTTGCCTGGTTGTAGGCGGGGCCGCCTCCCGTGAAGAGAGCCGCCGGAGACTTCGCTCCGTGTCCTGCCCCTTCGTGTTCCCGTGAGGAGGGAGCGGCTGTGTTGCGTGAGTGCAGCCCCAACAAGCACGAGGAGAGGAAACGGCCCTGATGCTGGTGCCCCAAGGAGACCAGAGCAGTCAAAGGAGAGTCCCGGTGAGCGGGGCAGAGGGGAGCGGTATTGGCGCTCCCTGGGGGCACTAGGAATGCCCATGCTCATTTCTCTTTGGGAGCACGTTGTATTGAAGCCCCGGAGTGGGGTTTCCAAGGCACAGTGGTGCCGAGCTGAAGACACAGCTGCACCACAAGAGCGCGGGCACCTGCCACATTGGGCAATCTTGTGTTCAGAGTCCCGGAGTGGGGCTCCCCAGGCACAGTGGTGCCAGGCCTAATTTCCAGCTGCACCACGAGAGAGAGCAGGCAGCTGCAACGTGGGGCATTCTTCTTTTTCTTGATAAAGGAGTGAGATACACTCCTCTGCCCCAGCGCATTGCGCACTTTGCTTTGGCTGCATTGGCAGCAAAAGGGGCACTTGGAGAGCCCTAGGATCGCGCCCTGACATTTGGGACAAAGGGCATTTGAGCCCCAGAGAAGGCCAGTGGGCCTGGGGTCATTTTTATGGTGATGCCTAACGAGAGGTATAATGTGATTTATGCTTGTGACGCCTATGACATAATGTGTTTATGCTTAGGATATTTATGCATACTGTGGTCTATGCCTAACGCTAATGTGATATAATGCTGAGGTCATTATTGTGCCAGTAGTTACTGGTGGTGTTTTACAATTGCTACTTGTGCTTTCTAAAGGTTCTGACAGTGGCCCGATTGGCCCTGTCATGTGTATATAATCCCCTGTGAATATTGCCCAGTGCCAGTTGGCACAGTGTATATTGTGTGATTATGATTCTAATGTGTTTTGGATAATACAAAGGCTATTTTTGATATAACCTTGTGTGGAGTTTCTTTTGTGGTGCGCCTAGTGTGTTGCTGCTGTGTGTGTGTGTTGCGCAAACGCTTTACACATTGCCTCTGGGATAAGCCTGACTGCTCGTGCCAAGCTACCAAGGGGGTGAGCAGGGGTTATCTTCAGTGTGTAACTCCCTTGTCCTGACTAGAGTGGTGGTTTCTGCCTGGCTTAGGCGCATGCCCTAGCCAACCAGAAATCCCATTTCTAACAGACTCCTTTTCTGAAAGGACTGCTTTCCTGCTTGTTGCCTTGCTGTCTGCTGCTCCCTGACTCTGCTGAAGGAGAGCTGAACTTTGCCTTCCCTCCAAGTGATCTCCAAGGGCCTGCCTTCTGTTTTCGGAATTGTCAGGGACCCAAAAGACGTCCTGCAATTCTGTTGGTGCTGCCGGACTCTGTCTTATGTGAGTCCTACCCTTGCTTGAGCTGCCCTCTCCAAGTTCTGGGCCTCAGAAGTTGGTTCTGCAGCTGGTTTTGCTACAAAGTTGACACAGTATCACCACTGCACCTATCGGAACTGACGCAGTACCCTTCAATGCAGTGCCGATCCAGAGAAATCCCTGTGCAGCTCGAAGACGATGCGGGACCTGATTGCGAGGTTCGACAATGGCATGGTGCCAATCTGAGGTCTGGACCATGAGGCTTGACTTTGATACATCGAGCCAATTGCGAGGTTCGACGATGACACAGTGCCGATCCGAGATCCCAACCACAAGGCTTGACTGCAACGCATTGACCCGCCTACGTGAATCGGAACGGATGCATTGCCTTCACTGCGTGGAGAAGATTGACGCATTTTGTTTTTGCAACCAGGCAAGGTACTTTGTTCACCCGGTTCTGCATGGGTTCTGTAGCCGCCCTGTGCTTGCATGAGGTCAGCCTGAACTTTGACTTTGCCCTGGTCCAGCTCAATCTAAAGTAAACTTTTTAAGTGCTACTTGCTTCTTAACTCTTTACTGCATTAATTCCTTTACAATTCAATATCTCAACTTCAATACATTGGATGTTTGTCATTTTGGTCTTGTTTTGTTCAGAATATAATTATCTTTCTAAACCTATGTGGCGTCTTTTTGTGGTGTATTGATTGTGTTATTGTGTGTGTGTTGCAAAAATGCTTCACACATCGCCTCCTTAGATAGGCCTGCCTGCTCTGTGCCAAGCTACCCAAGGATGAGCACAGGTTATATTTTAGTGTGCATTTAGCTTGTCCTGACTAAAGTGGTGGTTCCTGCCTGGCTTGGGCACATACCTGAGCCAACCAGGAATCCTAGCTCTGACATATACTTACCTATTTGCAATTACCTTTGCCCATATTGTGGTTCTCAATATTTTTGCCACAATATTCTGTCCACAGGATATTTTTGTTTCCGATATTCTGTCAGTGATCCTCGTAATGACATACATGATAATATTGGCTTACTGTCACCTTCCAAGTTGCAGAGTGTGTCAATTGTAAGAGGCTCAGTCACCTACCAATCAGAGTTTATGATTAAGTAATTAGGAAACAACAGATTGGTCATGCAAAGGAAATGGGAAAGGAAGATTGGAGGGGGTATTAAAACGTGTGCGAAGAAGACACCTGTCTTTAGGAACTTATACATATGGGATGAAAGTTAAAGACATACCTTTACTTATTATGTTGCAGTTCTAAATTACTTGCACTAATTTTTATCCAGTGGTTATAGCTGTGCAGGAAGTTATGCCATACTGTTATACTGTTTTGTAGAAAGGCAGGAATAGGGGTTGAAGAAGGATTTGTGCTCGTGAAAATTTGTGAGATGGCATGAAGGTCAAGGGTTTTAAATGATGTCTCTTGGGGTTTAATATTTTAGCTAGTGCCTAGGATTTTCAGGGAGTGATTTGCATCAATTTTCTCACCAAAGAATTTAAGACCTTATTTAGAGTTTTATAGATTGGTACTCTGTCACAAACATGATAGATATCCTGATCACCTAATTACGAGTGCATAAAAAAATAATGATCCTGTAATTAGGCAGATGGGATATCCGTCACGTTTGTGAGGGAGTACCCATCAGTCAAACTCTAACTCTGGTCCTTAGTGAAGATGTCAATAAGTGATTGGTAGTTATCAAGAGTAAGATGGGATTTGTGTGGTATTTTGAGGTGTGAAAAAAGTTCTAGAGTGGTTTACTTTTTTATCTTATTTATACATTTCTTACATTAGGTACATGTATTGAGAACTTTATGCCTTCTCCTTGGGCTGTGGGTGGTCACATAGATTTTGTCCTTCTTTTGCATTCATTTATTTATTTATTTATCGCCTGTGAAATCAGATTTGACATCACCATTGTCACAAGGAATGAATGACTGAAGTGGAGTTATATCTGAAATAACATGGATATTAAAGGCTGCAATTCCTCTGGCATTGAACGGATGTCTGGAAAAAGGTTAAGTGAACTTGAAACCATGCAGTGGCAAATTTATGTCTTCTCAGAAGCTATACAGAGATTGAAGTCTTTACTTTTACTGACAGTTAACAGATTTCTCACAGGGATTACCCAGTAACGAAAGGCTCCAGTTCAACTGAAAGCCAAGTGATATAGTCACAAAGATTGCAGAGATAACAAAATAATGAAATTTCACTGACAACCAGCTTGAGTCCTAACTGTGAATACAAGGTGATCAAGATCTGTACATAGGTCACAAAAAAGGCATTTAAATGAAAGGCTGCAGTGTCTCTTCTTTTGATCCACTAGTTTGGCTTCTCATTCTTCCTTTGCACTAATGATACCCAGCAAATAGCCTGGCCGGGCAATGATCTAGAATAAGCCTAGTCTAGACTCAGGGGGTGTCCTACTTGATGAACTCTAACTTCTTGAAACCAAACTATGACAAGAAAGAAATATTAATAATACTAATGGACTGGTACTAGTCTGACTCTTGGCTGCCTGGCTAAGATCTTGGCTTCCTATCCTCTCATTGTGTCACAAAATGTAGGCTTTATCTTTTCCAAATGTCTCTCACTTTTACAGAAATAAACAAGTCCTCCTTCTCTTGCTTAATAAACCTGAGCATTCTTCACAGAATTCTGCTTCTGTTTTGAAGCAGCTGCTGGAATACTGTGGCCCAGACAACCACTGCTTCTCAGCCAGTGATATTTTAAGGCATGGGCAAAGTAGGCAATTGCACAAGGCCCCTACCTTCCAAGAGTCCCCCTGGGAAAGTGAGTTTTCTCTCTATATCTAATCTATGTCTCCAGCTTAACCTCTACTGTTCAGTCTGTATACTTCTACCTCAAATTCATTCTTTACCTCACTCCTAAAGCATGTAATAAACTCCCTCTTAAAAATACCTGCTTTCATTTTAAAAGTTGCTTAAAACATGCCCCTGTACTTCCTCCTCGATCTTAGATCACAGTATGCCTAATTTTCTTTAGTTCACCTGTCATGCTGGGTGCTAGACGGGGTAATTGTGTATTTTATAAATCTTAACCTATCCTATTCTAAGTAAACACGGAATCCCTAGGCAACAGATCAGTCACGGCCGGCATGACTCGCGGGTGGGGGGCCGGTGGGTCGTGCGGGGAGGGGGAGTTAATTTAATAAAAAACAATTTTTTAAAACTTACCTTCGCCTCCAGTCCCAGACTCCCGCGTCTCCTGCTCTCTCTCTGCTCACAGGAAGCAGAAGCAGGCAGCCTCCCTCTCCTCCCCTAAGCCAATCACAACGCTGCAATGGCAGCGTTGTGATTGGCTTGGATGCCGTCCGTACAGGCGTCTATGGGGGAGCCCATTTTCTCCATGCAGGCTACATGCAGCCTACATGGAGAAAACAGAAGAGTGCTCATGACTGGTTTGGTCGGCCCTGGGGCCGACCAAACAGTCAGCGCCCATAACATTGGGCTAGCCACTCCTCCCCAACCCGCTCACCCCCAACCAGGCATACCCTTCTTCTGCTTTCTCACAGTGTGAGAAGCAGAAACGTAAAATGGTATTTATACCATTTTACGTTTCTGCTTCTCGCACTGCGATAAAGCATTGGGGCGACGCTCCGACGCCCACGTGGAGGAGCTGCCCTCAGTAGACGGAAGAGTCGCTCTCATTTGCACAGGTCTCTTCCATGAGTTGAAAGCCTGCCAATCCCATCTATGGAAACCAGCTTTGTAATTTGCCCACAGTCACATTGTTCTACTGAAGTAATACAATGGAGCTATGACTAGTTGTACAGATAACTTCTTGAAAAAGTAAACCTACAGGTTCCATGTGAAAGGATTGCAGTACATATGACAGCTGGACGTTTGACCTCTGCAATATGACCTTTGGAAAATAAGATAGTGTCGTTGTTTTACTTTAAAAGGAAGAATAGACCTTTTAAGAAAATAAAAAACTGATATTACCGAAATCGTAAAGAATGCCAAAACGTCTTTAACTTGTTATCAATTCTATTTCTCTCTTTTTTTTTTTTTTTAAAGTTGCTGTCTACTCTGGTCTCAAACTTCCAAGAAAATTATGCGGGCCGATTCACAAAGACATTTTTGTGCATGGTAACTAGTACTCTCACAATATTACTTTTCATACTATTAAAGTGCTTTGAGATTCGGCCCAAGGCTTCCCTATTACTTAATCAGCAAAGACAACACAGACCTTTAGTTTTGTATTAATTATAAATGAACATTCCCAGTAAATTTCCATTTTTTCTCATTTTATATGTTCTAGGCAAACTCACAAAGGTCTTTAAGAACACGAAAAGTAGCAACACTAAAGTACAACTTCCTGTATCCATAAATGTATTTATGTACTGGCCCAGGAGTCTCCACTTGTGTGCAACAATGTGCAAAATGAAAATTAAGAACATATTTTTGCTTTATAAAATGAAGCCTTTTATGATCTCCAGTTACTGGTGTATGCTGCTCCACGTTTCCTCTTTTAGGTTGCTGCATTCAAACCTTTGAATTACACCATAGAAACATCTGCAGAAAATAAACCTCCTTCTGTTACTAATCTCCTTTACCAAGACTTCCAAAGCCATAACAGAAAGAGATTTATGTCTTTTTGTATAACGACGTATTTTTAATGTTGAAAACTATGCTAAAAAGATCGTTTTTAGACAATGTCTATTGACATGCCACCAATCCTACCTGATCCTAGCTGGGTACTGGAGAAGTGGATGTTTAAGTACACACTTGCTAGCACTAGACACAGGGCTGGTGTGCAGATATTTGTTCGTGTAGAAAATAGGATTCCTCAGGCTGCAAAACTTGCTTTATTGTATAAAAATATGTTAAGCCAGATTCAAATTTCAACATGTCAGCCAGACTGTAATTATATTGAAATTGTATTTATATAGCACTAACTACCGCTGATGAAGCTTTGAAGCACTTTTCATCGAGTAGCAGGCTACTCTGGAACCCAAAGAATTACTGGTGAATTAGTATAGAGAAAATGAGTTAATTAGTGGGGTGGATATGTGAGTCTGTTGGTTGTATTGAATAGGATAATGGAGGGATAGAAGAGGGAAGAGTCTAGAAAGTTTTATTTAGGAGATCATAGTCGTAAAATGAGATTTAGAAGGAGTAAAAAAGAGAGATGGAGGAGGGAAGCTTCTCTAGAAAGGGATTAGGGAGATAATAGTAAAATGAGTTTTGGGATGAGTCAAAGGAGAGATACATGAGGGAAGAATCTAGAAAGGGTTATTTGGGAGATCATAGTAGTAAAATGAGTTCTGGGGTGAGCCAAGCAGGATAGAAGAGGGAAGAGTCTAGAAAAGGTTATTTTGGAGAGCCTAGTAGTAGAACGAGGTTTGGGATGAGCAAAGAGTGGAGGTAGAGGATATATTGAGAGAGGTATAGGCTGAAACAGAGTAGTGCATTGGAGAGAATGAAAGATTTTCTTTTCTTCTACAGTAGGAGTAATAAAAAGGGTAAACATGTATAAGGAAGATAATATATTGAAATTTAAAGTTGTATAAGCTCAGATTTTCAAGTGTTGCTGTACTTGACGATAATTTATTTGCGTATTTTATTTATAACACAATCTTTTCTCAATTTGATCTTTTCCTCAAAATTTCAATAGTGAAGTACTTGTAGATAAATTAGTTATGATAACCTTTTACATATTTATACAGAAACAGAGACAAATAAGCATCTAATCAAAATAACTTCTACAAAAACTACGCAGTGATCTATCAACATGTTAATTATAGAATTTATATATATTTTTCTATTTTTATATATATATATATATATCAAAAAAGCAAACGGTCCGTAATCGGTGCGCGCTTTGTCCGCTGGTGCTCGTGTCGAGGTCAGACCATGCCTCGCTCAATTATTTTCACAAAAAGATGGCACTGCACTCCAGAAGTCGTGAAAAATCCAAGCATTTAATAAAACATAATAGCCACCACCAATACCACCACCAAACGTTTCGACCAAGAGATGGTCTTTGTCACGGTTATGACCATCTCTTGGTCGAAACGTTTGGTGGTGGTATTGGTGGTGGCTATTATGTTTTATTAAATGCTTGGATTTTTCACGACTTCTGGAGTGCAGTGCCATCTTTTTGTGAAAATATATATATATATATGTTATATATATATATATATATATATATATATATATATATATATATATCCAATTACTCTCCAAGTGTGCAGTCGCGCACACAGAAACAGGAACGGACAACTTTTCTTGCCGGTGCCAAAAGATAAAGTTTATTAAATAATGTAGATAAGTGCACAGCTCATGACGCGTTTCGGGCCTCCTGGCCCTTGCTCACATGATCACGTTACGCTCAATGTCATGAATTTATTTAAAAACGGAAGACACACCTCCCATCACCTGATGGGGTCCATGGCACTACAATAGAAATAAACAACATACTATTTTCTGTAGTTTCCATTGTTAGACTAGCCACCCGATCTTACTAAGCAACATAATCATACTTGTAGTCAGGCAATACATATAAAACCATAACTTAAAAACATACATTGTCTTTGTTATGATAATCAAACAAATGTATATCTGGATATACTTATAAATACCTTGATGTTGATACATTGAAATACTAAAATTCTGTAGAAATACTTGTTTTGAATCAATTCATCTTATTTAACTTCATTTATCTTGGTAGATTAATTTCTAGCCTAAATCAGGGTTCTGGGTGTCCAACAGAACTAGCAAATGTTGCCCATAGTGAGTCACCATAACTGAGGTTTCGTTTGTATCGACTGGTCAGTATGACTTGTACATATACCAAATGTCATTCTAGATGTCTATTCCCTTTTTCTAACAATTAGCTGGAATAGAATGATAGATATACTTGAAAATGTGCAAATACTGCTGATGTAAACAAAGCTACTAGTACATAGATCCACTTGTACAGTATGTAAATAAGGTGCAAATGCTGACCTAATACGAGTCAACAATAATGAGTTCCTAATTTTAGGACCATCTGATCTTTGTGAACGGTACCTATACCAAATCTCAAGTATATTGTCGACTCTTCTTTTGGTACCAAACGGACTTGAGATAAGACATGCTATGTCTCATTAGTAAAAGTATAAATATTACTTGCATAAACATTGCTACTAGTGCAAAACAACTAACCTCATTAATCTGATGGCTCAGTTGGTAATTTTATAAACAAGCTTCTAATGTGCCACGTGTATCAAAAGTGCTAAGTGCTAAAGTGCATAGTGATAAAGTGCTACAGGTGTGAAATAAATAAACTTATTGCTTTAAACTTTTCGAGAGAAAGCAGCTAGATAAAAACTGTTATTTTCAATAAAAATTGAAATAACAAACTAAAAAGCTGATACTTGTGTATAGGGATCCCCCTTAAAAACTAAGTTACATAAAGATTATGATGTAGAATAACAGATGTGTGACATTAAGAATGAGGCGCTGAATGTAAAAAACAACAAACAATCTACAGGATTACTGGACTGAAAAAGATTTGCAGATCTAAAAAATCTCTACTGTTCCAAACTCAGGCTTTTAACAAAGGGCTACAGAGCATAGTTAAAAACAGACTGGCTTCTGCGTGAATCATATATGTACCAAATTTAAAACAATTAGCCAACTGTGTGTATTTAAACTGGAAATTCAAACTGGGCTATATGACTTGTAGGACTTTCTATACAGGCATATTCATTACACCAGACGTCTATTTTATATGTGACCCCAATGATGGATTACTATGGGCCACATCCTAAAGATAACTATAATAACTCTATAAGAAATTATGCATGTCTTCCCCTGTATTAAGACCTTGAGGGTATTTGGTATCGAGCTCTAAAATGTACCGAGATTCCAATTGTCGTAATCGCTTTTCACGATTTCCTCCTCTTTTATTGGCAGGTACTGAATCTAGAACACAGTAGTATAGACAATTCAGATTGTTGGCATGCTCAGATTTAAAATGTCTGGCTACAGGAAATGTAGGATAGGAATTGACTATTGCTCGGAGATGTTGCAATATTCGAGCATGCACTTGCAACTTGGTGCTGCCAATATAACTTAGCCCACATGTGCATTGCAACATGTAAACTGCGTAATCCGTTCGACAAGTGAAATGGCCCTTAATTTCTATCTTTTCAGTAGAGAAAGCAGTGGTATAGCTAGTAATATTTTTTCCAAATTTACAGGCGCGGCAAGAACTGCACCTGTAGAAACCCCTTTTGGGGATAACCAACTACTTTTGTACTCTATTTCAGGACTAGTTTTAACCAAGTCATTATACATAGAGTAAGCTCTACGGAAAGTAACAGTGGGCCTAGCTGGAAGTACTTGCTTCAAAATTGCATCAGTCAAAATAATGGGCCATTGTTTGATGATAATAGATTTAATCTCATTTGCCTGCCTGCTGTATGTAGTAATCAGCCTACATGGGGCCCTATCTTGTTCATTGTCTTCAGTCTCTGTTTCAGAGCGTGTGCTAGGTCTATAATTGGCACCACTCAACAGGATTTGTCTTTCTTTCGTGTTGGCCTTATTTCTTGCTGCCTTCAACTTTCTGGGATTATATCCCCTTTCTAAGAACCTTTGTGTCGCTTCACTTTGATGGAAAATAAGGTCAGAATCATTGCTGCATGCTCTACGTATGCGCAAATATTCGCCGTATGGGAGACTGGTGATGGTATGGGCAGGGTGAAAGGTATTGGCGTGTAATATACTGTTGCCGGCGGTGGGCTTACGATACAAACGGGTCTCGATATTATTTTGATTTATATATACTTTGATATCTAGAAAATTAGCACAAGTATCATCTATGTTAGCAGTAAATTGTAGGTTCTTTGTATTAACATTGATTTTACTGACAAATTCTTCAGCCTCTTCCTGTGTACCGTGCCATATAACAAAAATATCATCGATGTAACGCCACCATCACACTATGTGCTTACACCAAATGTCCCTGTATTCTTTCTGTAGGACATGCTCCTCCCACCAACCAACGTGAAGACACGCATAGCTGGGAGAGAAGCATGCCCCCATAGCCACTCCCTGTAGTTGTTGAAATAAAATACCATCAAATGTGAACACATTGTTATACAGGCACCAATGTATCATGGACAATAACATCTTGTTATGTGAATAAAATTCAACAGGTCTTTTGTCAAGATAATATGCAACTGCTTGGATTCCATCTGTGTGCCTAATACTAGTATAAAGGGCAACAATGTCCAATGTTAAAAACCTATACTCCTGTGACCAGACTTGCGTGCTTAATTTGAGTAAAAAATCTTTACTGTCACGTATGTAAGTGGACAGGCCAGTAACAAAGTCCTGTAGATAAAAATCAACATAGCGGGATGTGTTCTCGAAAGTGCTTTTCCTCACAGAGATTATCGGTCTACCCGGAACAGGATTGACACCTTTGTGCACCTTCGGTATGAAGTACATATTCGGAAGCACAGGATAAATGTTATTCAGAAAATTGAATTCTTCTTTACTGATCATCGACTCTTTTTTCCACGTAATGAGATCATCTTTGTAATTCTTGTTGATATTATCGACCTCAACTGCATTGATTTTTCGATAGAACTCTCGATCATCAAGATGGTGATAAGCTTCAATTTTATATTCTTTCTTACCCCACAGGACAATATTGCCCCCTTTGTCAGATTTGTTTATTATCACTTCCGTATTGCTTTTAAGTTTCTTCATGAGTTGAAAATAGGGAGATGACTTGTTCTTGAAACTCACATTTTTTCTATGACTACTGTTTCTTGTTTTGTGTAATTTCTTGAGTTCATCTGTTATTCTGTCATGAAAAATATCAATTGCATCACGGGGCATAACCGGTACAAAAGTCGAGATGGATTTAAATGGGCTTTGGCCTGGGGATGATAAATTGATTTCTTCAACGCCTGCTACTTCTTGTGTGTTGGCGTGCATACTGTTATCACTGTCAAGGTCTATGCTTAAAAGGTGGAGGGTTTTCATTAGCGATACGTCGCCTGCCGTGAGATCCGTAGTGTGTTTATTTGGAATTCTTTGTTTTCCACGGTTCTTTTCAAGAGTTTTCTCTAGATTTTTGTCTTTTCTTCCTGTTTCTTGATTTTTTTGTAGATCTTTGGCATTTTTTTCAGGTTGTTTTTTGATGGTATAATATTTAGTCAATTTGAGGTTCCTTATAAATTTGCAAACATTAATTCTGGTTTCGCTATAATTGAAATTACTCTCAGGACAGAAACTCAATCCTAGGGCAGGAAGTTGTATATATCCTCCGAGAATCTCTTGGCACAAGAGAGGAAGTGGGCACTCCAAACATGGTAATGATTTTTAATGCTTTATTATAGTGTGTCCGTTCTGACGCATTGCGGCTGGTCCCAGCCTTTCTCAAAGTATATATAAATATATATGTATATATATATATATATCACTGAGAAAAAAGGTTACAGGGAAGTTATAGTTAGGTTTAAGATTTCACTCGTACAAAACACCAGTTATAATTACCTGAACTAGCTATAACTTACACCCCTGCAATGCATTGCTTATGACATCACATATTATATCACTCATGACATGATCGGTGACATCACTGATATCTCAAATGACATCACTGGTGACATCACTGATGACACCATCCATTGATTGGGGTTTCTTAACATTTGTGTCTGTAAACGTATATCCTAAGGTACCACAATAGTTAAATGTGTAAACTTTGTGTACTACTGATGAGGGATTCCTTTTTTTAACATAGTTTATGTGAGTCACTGTGTGACTGTGTGTATCTGTGTGTGAGTGGGTGTCTGAGTGACTGTACAGGTGTGTGAGTGGCTGTTTGGGTATATAAGTGGGTGTCTGAGTAGCTGTGTGGGTGACTTAGTGGTTGTATTGGTGAGTGAGTGGGTGTGTCAGTGGCTATATGGGTGGGTGAGTGAGTGGCTGTGTGAGTGGCTGTATGTGTGGGTGTGGGGGTATGTCAGTGACGTTATGGGTGAGTGAGTGGTTGTCTGGCTGTATGAGTGAGTGACTGCGTGTGTAAGTGGCTGTATGGGTGAGTGAGTGCCTGTTTGAGTGTTTGGTTAAGTGAGTTGGTGTTTGAGTGGCTGCATGGAAAAGTGAGTGTCCGTAGGATTGGCTGCATGGGTGAATGAGTGGCTGTATAGGTGGTTGTATGGACGTGTGACTGGGTATGTAAGTGGGTCTGTGAGTGTGTGAGATGTTGTATGGTGGAGTGAGTGGCTCTGTTGAGAGGCTGTATAGGTGAGTGAATGGGTGTGTGAGTGGCTGCATAGGGTAATAACTGGGTGTGCCAGTAGCTGTATGGGTGAGAGTGGCTGTGTGAGTAGCTATGTGGGTGAGTGACTGGTTGTATGATCAGGCTATATGAGTGAGTGAGTGGGTGTGCGAGTGTCTCTATGGATAAGTGAGTTGTTGTTTAATTACTTGTATGAGTCTGTGAATGGGTATGGGAGTGGTTGTGTGGGTGTGTGAGTGGGTGTATGAGAAGTTGTATGGGGGTGTGAGTGGGTGTGTGAGTGGTTCTGTGGATGATGTCATCAGTGATGCCATCTGTGATGTCATTTGAGATTTCATCAGTGCTGTCACTGACCATGTCATGAGTGATGAAATATGTGAGGCCATAAGCAGTAAATTGTTGGTTCATGAGTTATAGTTAGCTCATGTAACTATAACTGCTGAATTTCACTGGTTTTGTATGAGTGAAATCTGAGCCTAACTATAACGTCCCTGTAACATTTGGTTTTTTTCAGTGAATTCCTAAGTTTTTTAAATTCTATTTCTTAACTATAACATCCCTGTAACCTTTGGTTTTTTAGTGAATTTCTACCTCTTTCCAAATTCTATTTCCTAACTCTAACGCCCCTGTAACCTTTGGTGTTTTAAGTGAATTTGTAAGTTTTGCTTATTTTATTTTCTAACAGTAACCACTAACCTTTGACACTAGGAGGGTCATTTCGATGACTGGCGGAAAAAAATCCAACCGCCATGGTAGTGGAAAATCACCGTCCGCAGGTACCGCGGAAACACCGCCGACCCTATTAGGATCAACCGCCAAAATAAACCAACCGCGGCGGTAGGAGGCATCGAAAAACCGCCCGTAGACTGCGGAGAAGGTGAAAATCCAACCGCGACGGTCGGTATCATAGCGGAAACACTCAAAACAGCCGCCAGGCACGCGGAGTGACCGCCAATGATATTATGATATCCCCGATGTTACAGCGGTACGTTCCACTGTTTCCGACCGCCGCGGTCGATAACAATAATGATTGTGAGATACGGCGGAAGGCCTGCAGCATAGCCATCGCTGCGGATGCTCCCCCAACAAAATGGCGGCCAAGGAAAAAAACACACAATAAGGCCAGCATATGCACACAGGCAACTAGCCCTGCCCCCAAAATAACCTGAAACATCCCAATGACAAACCCCCATGGCAAATTCAAATATACAAATCACAGGACAACACACACAGCACACCTGACAGCATTACACCATCTTGACACACCCACATAGCTGAGCATAAAACCAGCCCCTTCCCTGACCACAATCCTTTGCAAAACTGATCAACAGAAGGAAACAACACCAGAGCACTAAGGAGAGCCAAACCTGCACACATCACACCACCACCACAACACACACCACCTACACCACCCACACCACCCTCACAACTGCATCCCAAAACATCAGCAAGGCACACACCATGGCACCACAGAAAATGCCAAAATTCACAGACACTGAGTTGACAGTAATGGTAGATGAGATAATTAGAGTAGAACCACAACTCTTTGGTAGCATGGTCCAAAAGACACCATTAGCCACAAGAACAAACATGTGGGTAAGGATAGTGGACAAGGTCAATGCAGTAGGGAATGTGTCCCACAACAAGCATGAAATCATGAGGCGGTGGCATGACCTGAAGAGTGTTGTCAAGAAGAAGAGGGCCAAGAACCGTGAGCTGGCTGATGCGACTGGTGGAGGCCCTCCCATTCCACCAAAACCATTCTGTGCGTGGGAGGAGAAGGTGCTTGCCATACTGCATCCAGAGAGTCTGGAAGGAATACCCGGGGGAGTGGAGGCTGGTAAGTACCAACTAATGTATACCCTGAAACTGCCATGTACTGTCTTGCACAACTACAAAGCTACATCCCTGAGGCACAAGTACACTCATCTGCACCCCAAAAACAAACACAGGTCACACTGATTTAACATCCACCCCATCTGAAACATCACAAAGGTAGACAACATCAACTGTGTTGTATGTGTCCAGGCAAGCAGCACTCCAACTCCCACCAGGCACACCCTGCCCCATCCCTCAGCAGGATGGAGCACCCCCTCCCACCCAGAAGCATGTTACAGCCATTGTGTTCTTCACCCTCACCTAACAGGTAGGTAGCCATCTTTCCAGGGAGGTGTGTTTGGAATAGGGAGGCCTGCACTACAACTCCCACCAGGCCCCCTTGTCCCACAGCTGAGCAGGATGGACTACTCCCCCCACCCAGAACCATGTGGCAGCCATTGTGTTCTTCACCCTCACCTAACAGGTAGGTAGCCATCTTTCCAGGGAGGTGTGTTGGGAATAGGGAGGCCTGCACTACAACTCCCACCAGGCACACCCTACCCCATCCCTCATGCAGGATGGAGCTCCCCCTCCCACCCAGAAGCATGTTACAGCCATTGTGTTCTTCACCCTCACCTAACAGGTAGGTAGCCATCTTTCCAGGGAGGTGTGTTTGGAATAGGGAGGCCTGCACTACAACTCCCACCAGGCACACCCTGCCCCATCCCTCAGCAGGATGGAGCACCCCCTCACACCCAGAAGCATGTTACAGCCATTGTGTTCTTCACCCTCACCTAACAGGAAGGTAGCCATCTTTCCAGGGAGGTGTGTTTGGAATAGGGAGGCCTGCACTACAACTCCCACCAGGCCCCCTTGTCCCACAGCTGAGCAGGATGGACTACTCCCCCCACCCAGAACCATGTGGCAGCAATTGTGTCATTCACCCTCACCTAACAGGTAGGTAGCCATCTTTCCAGGGAGGTGTGTTTGGAATAGGGAGGCCTGCACTACAACTCCCACCAGGCCCCCTTGTCCCACAGCTGAGCAGGATGGACTACTCCCTCCACCCAGATCCATGTGGCAGCCATTGTGTCATTCACCCTCACCTAACAGGTACGTATCCATCTTTCCAGGGAGGTGTGTTTGGAATAGGGAGGCCTGCACTACAACTCCCACCAGGCACACCCTGTCCCATGCCTCAGCAGGATGGAGCACCCCCTCACACCCAGAAGCATGTTACAGCCATTATGTTCTTCACCCTCACCTAACAGGTAGGTAGCCATCTTTCCAGGGAGGTGTGTTTGGAATAGGGAGGCCTGCACTACAACTCCCACCAGGCACACCCTGCCCCATCCCTCAGCAGGATGGAGCACCCCTCCCACCCAGAAGCATGTTACAGCCATTGTGTTCTTCACCCTCACCTAACAGGTAGGTAGCCATCTTTCCAGGGAGGTGTGTTTAGAATAGGGAGGCCTGCACTACAACTCCCACCAGGCACACCCTGCCCCATCCCTCAGCAGGATGGAGCACCCCCTCCTACCCAGAAGCATGTTACAGCCATTGTGTTCTTCACCCTCACCTAACAGGTAGGTAGCCATCTTTCCAGGGAGGTGTGTTTGGAATAGGAAGACCTGCACTACAACTCCCACCAGGCCCCCTTGTCCCACAGCTGAGCAGGATGGACTACTCCCCCCACCCAGAACCATGTGGCAGCCATTGTGTGCTACACCCTCACCTAACAGGTAGTTAGCCATCTTTCCAGGGAGGTGTGTTTGGAATAGGGAGGCCTGCACTACAACTCCCACCAGGCCCCCTTGTCCCACAGCTGAGCAGGATGGACTACTCTCCCCCCCAGAACCACGTGTCAGAAAGTCTACCTAAAAATGACAACTGGACAGGTAAGCAGACAGTGCATGCACCCCACCATTCCTCAACAAAAGCATTGAGCTAATGCCAACACAAGGTCTCACATCACAACAAAATACACCCCAATTAAATACCATTTGATAGGATGCAGACAGCTATGCGTATGTAACTGTGACAGAAACAGAACTGTGACTCAACTAAACCCATGTGTAAGGAAATCAGGGACCATATATGCACTGCACCGAATGCTATCTGTAAATTCCATGGGTGCTGAGCATGAAGGACCATAGTAACAATAAACAGGCATGGTCTCTTGAACAATGAAATACAAGCACAGAACATTACAAAGGTTTGCATGAGATAACAATGGTACAATGTCTAGTACATGTGCATATGTAACATTTGCCAGGAAGAATAATCAGCAAAGATGCATTACATCAAGTTGCATAGCAGCCAGTTGTCAGATGACAACCTTTCAGTTTAATACAAAGCGCTTCACGCGGGGCATGGTATCCAATGACATGTCACACCATGGAAAAAGATGTATGTACCTCCACATCATGTCATGACGAACATCACTGTGCAGACATACAATTTATGAAATACGTAACTGTGTGTTGCTTAACATGTAAATAAGAGACATCAAACACAGCAAGCCAGATGGGTGTAAGTCAATGACTATGTACCCTCTGTTCCACAGGTGACCAACAACTGACTGCAGAGGACGACAACCTCAACCTGCAGAGCCAGTCTCCTCCCCCGGAACATGGACACTCTGATGCGGAGTCCCTGGATTCTTTGGATGAGGAGCTCCAAGCCGGCCCATCTGGTGTGCCAGGGTGCAACCGGTCACATGACCCCACTGCCCCCCACCATCAGCAACAACATCAACGCTGACCCCTGCTGGAACGACCTGTGCCACCACCACCACCATTAACACCACCACCACCACTACCACTGTTGCCTGCAACACTCGCCCTGTCCCAGAGGATGCCCAGCCCACACCATCAACTGTGGAGGGCAGGGAGAGTAGGCGTGTGGTGAGGCAACAGGTCAGTGACAGCAGGGCAGGTGGGAGGACAAGTGGGACTCCAACACCACAGGACACTGTGACGAAGCCCTGGCTAACATCACCAGAGTTGTGGGTGCCTATGAATGCACACAGGCACAAATGGGCCAAGCCCACGAAGATGCCCTGGAGCTCCAACATCTGCTGAGGTCCATGGTCAAACGTATGGGACAAATCGTGGACCTCATGGGCCAGTTAGTGGCAGTACAGCGGGACAGGCCAGTGCCACAGACCACACCTCCACCTCCCCCCGTTGCCACGCAGTATGACAGTTCATCATCCACCCCTGCGGGCACAGAGAGGGGTGATTCCTCAGACCCCACTGGCCCAGCAGACGATGCCCCCCCCTGCCAAAAGAAGAAGGGGCCGTCCAAAGAAAAACTTGGGACTCACCCGTGGCAAAGCACCTGCCAAACGCCAGTCAAAGAGCCAGCCATGATGGCAACACTCTTCACCCAACCATTGACTCTGTACACTGTCCTTACCCACACTGCCATGGTAATGGCATCCGTCTGTTGGACTGTGTCACCACATCAATGTGGTGCCTACTTGATTGTCTCATCTACTATCACTGCCAACTCATAGATTCACCATTCACACTTATGTAAATATCCACTTCCCTCTCACATATACCCATTGAAAATAAACAACAATAACGCACCAATGTAGTTGAGTCTGCTCCATGTTTATCACTGTATGTGCAATGTTTACCATGGTTACAATGTCACAGTAGTATGGATCTTCTGTAGGCAAGGAGAGGCAGAAGGGACCTAGCAAAACACAACAGAACAAAAGTCATTAGTCAGGTGGTGGCATCACAGCCATCACACAACACATGTCCTCAACGTACACCAATATGCACACATTACAATGTGCAACAGTACCAACATAGACATCCTGTAGCTGTGCCAAACTACCCTATATCCAACACATAGGCAGCCAGCACTGAGTCATCAACAGGATGCAGTCACAAAGATCACATAGACCTTCACGCAAACAACTACATCAACAGACAATGGACCAGTTGCACATTGTCACTCACCTTCAAGTGAAGTAGCAGTTGATGAGCTGCTGACGCTGGTCGACACCTTCCTCCTCTCCACTATCCTCGTCACTGGACATTTGTGGGATCGCAGGTGGGGGCCTCGGCTGGTCATCATCGTCCAGGATCATGGGGATTCCTTTCTGTAAGGCCAGGTTGTGCAGCATGCAGCATGCTACCACTATCTGACACACCTTTTTGGGTGAGTACATGAGTGCCCCTCCGGTCCTGTCCAGGCAGCGAAATCTCGATTTTAGGAGACCAAAGGTTTGCTCCACCACCCGATGTGTTCTCCCATGGGCATTGTTGTAGCGGACTTCAGACGGTGTCCTAGGATTGCGTAGTGGGCTCAGCAACCAAGGTCTGTTGGGATATGCAGAGTCACCTAGGTGTGAAAAACACATACCGATTAAGTGATACAACTGTGGCCGAGGACAGCATGGCACACACAGCACACAACTTGACTCTGCCCACTCACCCACAATCCATGCCCGCTCCGGAAGTAAATTGGCCATCAGCTGGGGCACAATGCTGTTGTGCAGGATATAGGAATCATGTGCAGAGCCGGGAAACTTGGCACAGACATGCAATATGATCATATCGGCCTGGCACACCACCTGCACATTGATGGAATGTGAATGTTTACGATTCCTATATATGTGTTCCCGTGCCTGTGGTGGAACCAGGCCAACATGTGTGCAGTCAATAGCACCTACAACATTAGGGATGTGACCAAGGGCATAAAAATCCGCCTTCACAGCCGCCAAAGTCGCCCTCCTTGGAAAACTTATGTATCGGTCTTTGTATTGCATCATGGCCGACAGGAAATCCCGTAGCACCATGCTGAAGGTGGGCTGAGACATCCCCCCTGCAATGCCCACTGTCTCCTGGAATGACACACTAGCCAGGAAATGCAGTGCCGCCATCACCTTCGATTCAGTTATTAATGCTGTTGGGTATGTCCTGCCAGCCGGCAGGTGTGGCTCCAACACGGCACACAGGTCTTGGATGTTTGTGCGGTCCAGACGGAATCTGCGTATTACGTCATCATCCTCAATGTTAGCCAGCAGGGTGACTGGACGATACACATTAGGTCGCCTCTTAGGTGAGATGAAAGGGGACACGTCATTGCAACAGAACATGAGATGTGCACAAATCCGTAGCTTTTGATTGACACAGAGCAAACATTGACAGGCATCACAATGCACCATACAGTGCAAGTCAAAAGTTGTGACACCTTGAGAAAACATTGTAGTACACTTGTTCAGTATTCGCACAGTGAGAACAACCAACATGGAAACTGTTTCTGTGAATGCTAATAGTCACATTTCAAAATCTTGTGTAAACAGCCCTGACAGTATATGATACAGGACATGTGTGAAACAGAAACAATGCTGGCTTCCAAGTGGCTGCTGTACCTGCCACACATTCTTGTGCAATCATGACAGGGGACACATGAACAACACAATTTGTCTAGTTCTGAAGGACTCATTATGGAATTTGAGCCACTGCAAATCCACACAAGTTTAGAGACACTCACATACATATTCACAAGCCTGTGCTAATATCCACTGTCATCAGTACACATGCCATACATGCTGGTAATCACAATTCAAAGTCAGTCAATGACTAATAATGAAAAGCATTTGCAGATTCTGTGTCACCGTGGATCAAGACACAATGACACCACTGCACAATATCATCAACAAGCAGACAGATTGTCAATGTGGCACACAAAAAGTGGATAAGGTACGTGATCCAAAAGGACTGTAGACAAACGTTAATCTGCACTTAAGTTGCACTATGACATGCAGTATGAAGGTAGCACTGCCCAAACACACAACTAAAGTACAACAGTTGCCATGGAGCTAATCATCCAGCTGCTTGGAGACACAACAGTGCCACAAAAATAACATACAACACCTCCAGGACAAAGCCACACCAGTATACCTACAAGTCAGCGCATGAATATACTGAGTACATAACAAAAACACAACAGCCTCATACACATAACAACAGCGGATGTCATTGCACAACACAGGTACTAAAGGACAAACATCAAAAGCATCCTGAGCCACATTCCCCACAGGCTGTCAGGAACAACACAGCGGACTATCAACATCCCTCCGCAGACAAAGATGCTGGCTGTGCATCACTTGTTGGCCTCTGGTACCTTCAAAACAACAAAAGTTAGAGTTGGATGAGTGCCACAGCCAGCCCTATCAAGGTATATCTCACCTGTCTTGGATGCCATCATTAGCTTGATTCAACAGCACCATCAGTTCACCCACACTGCGCAGGAACAGCTTGTGCCCCAGAAAGGCTTCTAAGCCATAGCAGGCTTATCCACTCGTGTTGGTTTAATATCACTGCACACGTGTCCTACTTGTGCACCCTGCCAAAACTGCACACAATTACTGCAAATGAAAGCACACGCATTACATCAATGTGCAGCCAATTGAGGCACACCGTCTACTGTTCACAGATGCCATATCAAAGTTACCAGTCAGTGAGCACCATCACCACTTTTGGCTACAGTCCATCATCCAAGGCAACAATCTTCATGTGAACAAGGTCAATGCACCTGTCCTTGGTGAGTACCAACGTAACACACCACACACATCAAATCCACTATCAACATACTCACAACTGTGGAAATATACATGTAACAAAATCACATATGACAGGCCGAACAACATGAGCACATACCAGACACAATGTCACAAGTAATGGTGATAACATTTGGCAGATATGGAGACAAAACATACCCAAAGGCATAGATACAAGTGAAAAATAATAAGGATGTACAGAATGCCAAGTGTGCCGGTGATGTAATTAACATCCTTGAGTATGTAGAGCACACACATGTCCATGTGGCGATATACTGTTGGATTTGCTACTGCGAACAATAACCTTACATGAAGGCTGTAATAAGTGATACCAAACAGACAACAGTGTGACATATGTGGTGAGTAATGAAAATAATGCTGAAATGTTTGTACAATCATGTACTGTATAGTGACATATTGTGTGAGATATGAATATGTGTGTAAATATTGGGATCAGATATGAAATTGGGGGTAATTATTTGGTGTCAGATATGAAATTGGGGCTAAAATGTGGTGACATATATGAAATTGGGGCTAAAATGTGGTGACATATATGAAAATGGGGCTAAATTTGGGGGTCAGATATGAAATTGGGGCTAAAATGTGGTGACATATATGAAATTGGGGCTAAAATGTGGTGACATATATGAAATTGGGGCCAAATTTGGGGGTCAGATATGAAATTGGGGCCAAATTTGGGGGTCAGATATGAAATTGGGGCTAAAATGTGGTGACATATATGAAATTGGGGCTCAAATGTAGTGACATATATGAAATTGGGGCCAAATTTGGGGGTCAGATATGAAATTGGGGATACATTTGGGGGTGAGATATGAAAATGTGTGTAAATGTGGGCTCAGATATGAAATTGTGTAGGAGTAATGTGCCCCATTAGTTCTTTCAGTGTGGCATTTGGTGTTAGATATGAAGTTTAGGCTGTCATTACTAACTATAGCCCATTTAAATTCCATCAAGTGCCATGATATTTTGTAAGTGACCACTGTTCGAAGTACAGATATGACCCATGACATTGACACAGCACGATGTGTCCATTGGTGCCTTAAACGTGCTCAAACAACACTGTCACGCCCATAGTCAACAATGTCATGCTGCACCCTCGCCGTAGCTACCGCCTGGCACCAGCGGTGTGTCACCGCCATGGCCCAAGACACCATAGCGGGATTGATAGGCATATACACATGGCTAATGGCGGTTGGCATGCTGCGACACCCAGATCCCGGTCACTCATAGCAATGCATGTGCCCCGAATCGCAGTAGCTACCGCCTGGCACCAGCGGTGTGTCACCGCCATGGCCCAAGACACCATAGCGGGATTGATAGGCATATACACATGGCTAATGGCGGTTGGCATGCTCCGACACCCAGATCCCGGTCACTCATAGCAATGCATGTGCCCGGAATCACGGTAGCTACCGCCTGGCACCAGCGGTGTGTCACCGCCATGGCCCAAGACACCATAGCAGTTCCAGCCAATGGGAAGCGCAATCGCGGTTGCCTGATGCAAGTTTGAAAATCGCGGTAGGCATGCTCCGCCACCGCGGGGCTGGTCATTGGATGCACTTGAAAGATGCACCACCGCGGTACCGCACGCCTGTCCCCTGCGGTGTGTCACCGCCATGGACCATGCCCTTCCAGCCAATGGGAAGCGCAATCGCGGTTGCCTGATGCAAGTTTGAAAATCGCGGTAGGCGTGCTCCGCCACTGTGGAGGCGGTCATTGGATGTATTTGAATGAGGCAGACCTGGAACACCAATTGCAGCTGCTTAGAACCACAGAAACGAGCCCTGGGGGCTATATATGTGTGTGAGGGAGCCACACATTGCCACAGCTCACTGAGCCTGCTGCCTGAGACCCCTCACCTGCTGCTGCCTCCAGGGACTGCTGCCTGAGACCCCTCACCTGCTGCTGCCTCCAGGGACCGCTGCCTGAGACCCCTCACCTGCTGCTGCCTCCAGGGACTGCTGCCGGAGACCCCTCACCTGCTGCTGCCTCCAGGGACTGCTGCCTGAGACCCCTCACCACCAACTGCCGCTGCTGCTGTCTCCTGCCCACAGTGATGGCGAGGACTGAGAAGATCCGTGCCACTCCCTTCACCACAAAGGAACTGGAGGTCCTGGTGGACGAGGTACTCACCCAGTATCCAAGGCTATATGGTGCACCAAATGTCGTGGTAAGTATCTCAGAGTGTGAGTGAGAGTGCAGGGGGGGGCACACATGAAGTTGATCTGCTGCAATATGTGCGTGAGAGTGTGGGGTTGGGTCATGCACTGCCTAGCATGCTGTTTCCAGGGGGAAGGTGTGTTTAGCCTATTCAACACGTTTCCCTGCCTGCACATCCAGGTGTGAGGGAAATGTAATGTCTTGTCAGACATACAGTGAGGCTCCACCTTTTCAATTCAGGAGTCAGGACAGTGATTTCCAGTCTGAATGTCTGTGTGTGTCCCTGATGTCCTGCACAGGCCCATCTGTGGCCTTAGCTAGTGTTTTTGTCCAGAGGGTAGTGAGGGCATTGTTTCTGACTCAATATGTGCCTCATATCTAGTTCTGTACTATGCTCAGGACCTTAGTCCCCCTGGGTGACACTCTTGTTGGTCATTTACCTATGACACTGTACATTCCAACATTCTTGTGCCCAGACCCTTCCATCACCACCAGCATGTGCACATACTCGCATGTGTTGGCACTGTTTATGTTTCCAAATATTCCCTCCATGTAAAAGATGAGATGCCCCATGTTGGACCTCTGGGTGACCCCAACTGGCCTGCACATTCACTGCCCAATCTGACAGTGACACAACACTGAATGTACAGAGTGTCAAATCTATGCTTTTCCTCTTGACTCTCCATCAATGAGCCGTTACCGAGATGTTGATTGCACACAACAGGCCTTGTGATGAGGGTTTGCGTTTGTGAGGTCATGTCCGTCAATGTGACATCCATGACACAGTGTGGCAGTTTAAGGGCAAGTGCTTTGAGGGCTGCTCAGTGTTGGGCACAGTGAGTATTCACAGTGACATATGTAGTAATGTCCTGCATGTCTTGGTATTCCCAGACACTTGCAGTAGATGTGGTCAGCATACACATTTTGCTCTCTGATGGCATCCTGCATGGCTTTGAGATAGGCATGTACTGTGTCCATCCTCATACCTGCATGCATTAATGTGTGTTTCACACATGATGATGTTTGAATGTCGCAGATTTGTTGTCTCTGCTAAAGTTATGGCTGAAGTTGGTATGAGTTAGTGTCACGCTCCTGCACTGTGAAATGGTGGTAGGTTACACTGATTATTGCACCCTCTTGTCTCCCATGTCTGCAGCTCAAAGTCAACCAGCGTAAGGCCGTGTGGAGGGCCATTGCATGCAAGGTGCGTGCACTGGGTGTCTCCAAACGACGGCGCTCCCACTGTCACAAGAGGTGGGATGACATCTGCCGGCTGAGCAGGAACGTGGCCGAGATGACACTGGGGCTGATCCCTCGGTCCGGCAGGTTGGCGCAGCGCAGCATGACACCACTAATGGCACGCATTTTAGCTGTGACGCAGCCTGAACTGGATGCACGTCTGAAGGGGCATCAGCAGCTAGCTGGTGGTGAGTATTCTGTGAGTGTGACTTTGGGTGTTGTTTGGCTGCATGTGCTCCAAGCCTGGGCCAGTGCAGGGCTGTGATGTTGCCAGTGTGATGCAATGGCGTGTAAGTGGCCGCGGTGTTGGGTGCAGTTGTCATGCATTCCCCCAACATGTACCTTCCCATGTCATTGGTGTAATGGCCCTTAAGTTCACATTTGTAGTTGTGGCCTTCTGGTATCATCTTCATTGATGTCGTCACGGACATCCCATGTCAGGGTCCAGTAGAGTGCATGATCTGAGTGTGCCATCATCAATGTGTGCATTGCCTGACGTCAGATTTGTGCTGGCTACACATCTAACACCAATGTGCAACTGTAGTTGTGCCCCAAGATACGACATGGTGGCTGGCATGTGCTCATGACCATTGTGTGCGGATATGTTGGAGTCTGTCTTTGTGTTGGACACTTCTGCTGGCTCAAGATGTGACAGTGGCAACATGTTGTGAGTAGAATCTTTTACCCCCTCTGGGCCCTAGGTGTGCACAGAGGGATATGTGTGTCTGGTTAGCTGAAGCCACCAACAGGCTAATTGGCTGTGTGTCCATCACATGGGTGAATTATGCCAAGTTTGCATTATGCCATGGTAATTTCGATGTTTGGATTGAGGTTGCACAGTGTTACTGCCCATGGTGTTGTCAAACATGGATGATTGTTCATCATTAGTGATGCTTCCCTTGCAGATATTTGTAAACTTGATGCAAATGTACTGATCCTACCTCTATCTCTCTCTCATGCAGCATCTACCATGGGCAGGGAAGGACACGGGATGGACACCAGTGGTGAGGCATCAAGCACAACTGCTGCACACCAGCATAGTGACACGGATGTCACCAGCGCATCAGAGGGGGACCGTAGTCTTCTAGAGGACTCACAGCCAGAGACGCAGACCTCTACGTCATCTAACGACGGCGGTGACGCATCTATGTTTTTGGCCGAAGGAAACAGGGACTCTGCCTCCTCGTCCACCGCACAGCGTTCAGTGCCCACCCTCCCTGCTACTCCCACTGTTGCTGCCCGTGTTCGCACCACAAAAAAGGGAAGAGTGTCCTTCATCCCAGGCACCGCTGCCCCTGCCCCCCCTGCTGCCATCAGTGCTGAGTCTGTGGACCTTTTGCGCCAGCTGTGTGTGGTTCAGACAGCTCTCCTCAATGCCTTCCTGGACCATGACAAAAAATTGGCACAGGTGGTGGCTTACATGGAGGGCGTTCATTCCAACGTGGGTGGGCTACACCGGACTGTACAGTCTCTGTCCTCTGCAGTGACAGCAGCCATTCAACTTGCCCAATCCCATAGTCCAGCTCCAGTCCCTAGGCCCACCACCCTGCCAGAGGCTGCATCTGATGATAGTGACCTCACACCCCAGACATCAAGGGAAAGATACGGCACACGCAGCACACGGCAGCAGCAGCCCAAGCAGTCCAGGCCGCAGACACCATCCCCACAGAAAGGTAAACCCACACCAGAGCGCAGAGGCAAAAGCCCTTCATGCCACACCCAGGGCAAGGATGGCAAGAAGCAGGCCTCAGGCCTCAGGCTCACATGCCTCAGAGGCATCCCCAGCCAAGGACTCACCTGTCCCAAAAGTGTCTCACAGAGACAAGCACACAGTTTCCGTGCCCAGTGACAAACAGGTGCCTGCTAAGGGTACACGTAAGAAGAGCTCCAAGGCAAGTTCACCCACAACATCTACTCCCATCCAGAGCCCTGTGAAGCAGGGAAAGGAGGCCACTGTAGGGGGGACACCTGGTAAACAGGTGATGCAGGGGCAGAGACAATCCGGGGCCAAGCGTCCCAAAGAATCCAGCACGTCCCCAGAGGGGGGACCAGCATCTGCACATGAGCCAGCTTTTGTGATGAGTGTGCCTGTTGTATACACCCCACTTGGCATTAATCCCAGGACAGGGAAGCCATATCAAATCTCCAAGAAGCAGAAGGGCACCCCTCCAAATTCTCCCACACACACTGGGTCTCGTGCAAGCATGAGTCCACCTCCACGTGCCACCACCCCACCTGGTCCTAGCAGCCCTCAGGCTTCCCAAAAAACTGATGACTCTGCCACACCTGGACCTAGCAGCCCTCAGGCTTCCCAAACCACTGCTGGCTCTACGACACCTGGACCTAGCAGCCCTCAAGCTTCCCAGAACACTGATGGCTCTACACCAGCTGGGCCTCTCTCTCCCTGAGCCAGTACCCCAACTGGCCCCGACAGACAGCCACCTCCCAGTCATACTGCCAGTCAAGTCTGAGTGTTGGTCTGAGTGTTGGTCACCCTCACACACATGTCTCTCCCACAGTGGTACCAGGGTACTGTACCACACATTTCCAGTGCTGGATGTCATGTACTCACTCTGCACTTTTTACTGGCCCTTGGCCTTGCTGTTCACTGCTGTTTGCCCCTTGCCTGTGCAGCTTCTCATGTACCTCACCTGCACTGTGTCCTGGCCCTTGGCCTTGCTGTTCACTGCTGTTTGCCCCTTGCCTGTGCAGCTTCTCATGTACCTCACCTGCACAGTGTCCTGGCCACTGGCCTTGCTGTTCACTGCTATTTGCCCCTTGCCTGTGCAGCTTCTCATGTACCTCACCTGCACTTTGGACTGGCCAGTGGCCTTGCTGTTCACTGCTGTTTGCCCCTTGCCTGTGCAGCTTCTCATGTACTTCGCCTGCACTTTGGACTGGCCACTGGCCTTGCTGTTCACTGCTGTTTGTCCCTTGCCTGTGCAGCTTCTCATGTACCTCGCCTGCACTTTGGACTGGCCACTGGCCTTGCTGTTCACTGCTGTTTGTCCCTTGCCTGTGCAGCTTCTCATGTACCTCACCTGCACTTTGGACTGGCCACTGGCCTTGCTGTTCACTGCTGTTTGCCCCTTGCCTGTGCAGCTTCTCATGTACCTCACCTGCACTTTGGACTGGCCACTGGCCTTGCTGTTCACTGCTGTTTGTCCCTTGCCTGTGCAGATTCTCATGCACCTCACCTGCACTGTGTCCTGGCCTTTGCTGTTCACTGCTGTTTGCGCCTTGCCTGTGCAGCGTCTCATGTACCTCACCTGCACTTTGGACTGGCCACTGGCCTTGCTGTTCACTGCTGTTTGTCCCTTGCCTGTGCAGCTTCTCATGTACCTGATCTGCACTTTGGACTGGCCACTGGCCTTGCTGTTCACTGCTGTTTGCCCCTTGCCTGTGCAGCTTCTCATGTACCTCAACTGCACTTTGGACTGGCCACTGGCCTTGCTGTTCACTGTTGTTTGTCCCTTGCCTGTGCAGCTTCTCATGTACCTCACCTGCACTTTGGACTGGCCACTCGCCTTGCTGTTCACTGCTGTTTGCCCCTTGCCTGTGCAGCTTCTCAAGTACCTCACCTGCACTTTGGACTGGCCACTGGCCTTGCTGTTCACTGCTGTTTGTCCCTTGCCTGTGCAGCTTCTCATGTACCTCACCTGCACTGTGTCCTGGCCCTTGCTGTTCACTGCTGTTTGCCCCTTGCCTGTGCAGCTTCTCATGTACCTCATCTGCACTTTGGACTGGCCACTGGCCTTCCTGTTCACTGCTGTTTGTCCCTTGCCTGTGCAGCTTCTCATGTACCTCACCTGCACTTTGGACTGGCCACTGGCCTTGCTGTTCACTGCTGTTTGCCCCTTGCCTGTGCAGCTTTTCATGTACCTCGCCTGCACTTTGGACTGGCCACTGGCCTTGCTGTTCACTGCTGTTTGTCCCTTGCCTGTGCAGCTTCTCATGTACCTCGCCTGCACTTTGGACTGGCCACTGGCCTTGCTGTTCACTGCTGTTTGCCCCTTGCCTGTGCAGCTTTTCATGTACCTCGCCTGCACTTTGGACTGGCCACTGGCCTTGCTGTTCACTGCTGTTTGTCCCTTGCCTGTGCAGCTTCTCATGTACCTCGCCTGCACTTTGGACTGGCCACTGGCCTTGCTGTTCACTGCTGTTTGTCCCTTGCCTGTGCAGCTTCTCATGTACCTCACCTGCACTTTGGACTGTCCACTGGCCTTGCTGTTCACTGCTGTTTGCCCCTTGCCTGTGCAGCTTTTCATGTACCTCACCTGCACTTTGGACTGGCCACTGGCCTTGCTGTTCACTGCTGTTTGTCCCTTGCCTGTGCAGATTCTCATGCACCTCACCTGCACTGTGTCCTGGCTGTTCACTGCTGTTTGCGCCTTGCCTGTGCAGCTTCTCATGTACCTCACCTGCACTTTGGACAGGCCACTGGCCTTGCTGTTCACTGCTGTTTGCCCCTTGCCTGTGCAGCTTCTCATGTACCTCACCTGCACTTTGGACTGGCCACTGGCCTTGCTGTTCACTGCTGTTTGTCCCTTGCCTGTGCAGCTTCTCATCTACCTCACCTGCACTTTGGAGTGGCCACTGGCCTTGCTCTTGTCTAAATCTTGCTGCATAACTGTGTGAAATGTAAATAAAATAGAAATGTACTCCTGTTGCCTGCCTTGTCAGTGTCCTTGCTAACTAAAGGGTTACTGTGTGGGTATGGTTTACTGTGACACATGCTCTATATGCCACTTCAACATTGCCAATGTCTTGTTTCCTCTGATCATGTTGTTTCAACTTTGGTGTCCCAGACTTGTGCATCTGTGTGTGTTGGCTTAGATGTAGGTGTGTTTGCTGTGGACTGTTTAACTTCCTGGGTGTGTTTTTGTCTGTGTGATGTTTAGATTGTTGTTGTGTGTGTTCATAGTGTGTCACTCATCTCTGTTTGTAACTGGTATGTCTGTTGTGCACACACTGCTTGGTGTGCATGCAGTGCTGTGAGTGTATGTTGCCTTGTCCTTGCCTGTTGTGCACCCCCTGATGTTTAGCTGTTGTAGCATGTTGATATCTTTGCATATGCATGTGTTATGTCTGATGTGGCTGTGTGCAGTGTTTGTGTTGTGTTGTCTCATGCAGTTGACAGATGCTCTGTGTGTGGTGTTATATTTGCCTGTCAGTGAGTGTGTTTTGTTGTTGTGTTTGATTCAGATGTGTGTTGCCATTGTGGTGTGCCTTACTTGTGTGTCTGTCACATGGACTGAGGTCTATTGTAGTTCCCGCGCTTGTATTATGTGCATCCTTGGTGTTTTCTCCTCTCATATTTGATGTGTCTCTTGTCATTGTTGTGCATGTGCTGGCATGTGGTACACTGTGACACCATTTTGAGTTGATGGGTGGTGTGGTATGTCTGTCTGTGTGTCATTGTAGGCCCATTTCACTGGCCCAGCCTACTACATTGTGCGCATTTTTTAACGCGGATTCACCGCTGCGGTCACGTGAACTGGACATTATTTCAACATCGCGGACATGGTGGCCTAGTTGAGGAGGGGTGGACTAGTGGCAGGTAGGACATGGGTGGCTACACCTGTGGTTGTGTTCCTGTCCCCAACAGGGTGTCTGGTGGGGGCAGGGACCTTACATCAGCCATGGAGTTGTGGGTTGTGTTTGTGTGCAGAGTTGTGTGATCGCGTACCTGCGGCGGCATCTCCCACGGTCCATGGCTTGCTGGAGGTGTATCATGTACAGCGCTGGAAAGACGTGTAGTGCCGGGTCCATGGTGATCGGCTCCGGTATTCTGTTTTGCGCTCCGCTGTGGTGCTTCCGCCTCCTCAGATTGGCCGGTTTCTCCGCTGCAGTGTGCCTGGCTGTTTGGCGCATCCTAATTTGTACGGCGGGAGGGATGTCATTCCGCACGGCGGTGGCTCTCGATTGGTTGTCTCCGCCGCGGTGGCGGGCGCGTTTTGATGGTGGTCCACGTCGCACCGCGGCGGACGGACAACGGGCTGTGTTTGGCCAATGTAATATGGCGGGCGGGTGCACCGCTGCTCACGGGCGGAAAACAGCGTTTTATCCCACCGCCAGCATCGCAGAGGTGCATCCGCCAGTCATCGTAATGGGCCCCTGAGTGTGTGAGTGAGTGCATGAGTGTCTCACTGGGTGTCTGAGTAGGTTTGTACGTGGGTGTGAGAGAGCATGTGGAGGTCTGTAAGTGGGTGTATGAGTGTCTCAGTGGGTCTTTGAGTGGGTGTGTGTGTCTCTGATAGGGGTGGGCAGTGAGTTCCGCTTTGCCGGCAGAGTTTGCCACTCCGCACTCTGCTTGAAACATAGAATTCAGCAAAAACTCTGCCAACCACCAACGGAGCGGAGTCTACCAGCCCGCTTACCCCTAGACTTTATCCCCCAACCAGCAGTGCACTAGGAGGCCCCTTTCAAGAGTGGATGAGAAAGTGGGTGGGGCCTCCAATGATGTCTGAGAAATCCTGCTGTGGGGGGCTTACTTGTGGAACAATAGGGGTTTTTGGCCTTCAACGACCCTCAGCAGCCAAGGGGAATTCATCCCCCAACCAGTAGTACACTTGCTCTCCTGCCCGCACCACCCCGAGCTCCACGATTGTGTATTTAGTATACCTCTTTTTGTAAGAAATCATCCCCGAGCTCCTCCCTCTCAGTGAGGGGTTGTATCTAGTCTCGTGACTAGGCATCATTATACGAGGAGCTTCCCAATGATGAAGCATGCCACCTACGGTGTCTGAGGGAAACCGTCCTATTAAAGGGACACTCCATGATGGTTAGGTTCCCAGCTAGGCTACTAATATTCATAGACCTAAGGGTTCTGTTTTTTGTTTTGATATATCAAGAAGGGGAGTCAACATTTGCAGGTTTTTTAACCTCTTCTAACCCTCCTTTGCACTATAACTGATCAAAAACACAACATGGGATAGTAACAAATCATACTCAAAGCCTAAAACCTACTTGCTACAATGCTTCCTATTCATACTACAAATCTTATAAACTCCCTTTCCTTTCTTATTGATGCTACAGAATGTGTTCAGCTGTTAGTGGCCGCTACTTAAAGAGAATATTCTGAAGTGTAATGGCAGCTGGAGTTTGCTATATGTCTTCAAAACAGCTCTTCTGGAGTCTGCCAGTTCGCTGATATATGTTTTAGCTCAAACTGGCACTTAGTTCATAAGCAAATAAAGATCTGTAGCTCCCTGCATTTAATACCTCATCTGGCAAAATACTCACCTTCTAATAGATGGTAGCACATTCCATTGAGCTTTGTGGTGTGACCTGGCCATTAACAAGTCATGCTAACACATGGCTGTAGCGTCCTCCCAGCCTGGGTACTTGCCAATGCCTTTGCTACACAAAGGTTAGTATAACACGTCTTTATTCTTCTGCGTGTAACCACAAACTCAACATTTGTAACCTGCATTCAATTCACTATGCTGTAATGCTTACGTCACAGTTCTATGGAGTCCATCAGGAGCCACAAAATTCAGTATTTACATACTCGCATTACATTACATCTCCCCCTTTGTTAAATAAAACATTAATGTTTTTTATAAATATATACAATTAGAGCTCCTCAATCAGTCTTCTGGAGCTTGGATCATACATCCTGACAATTTCTTCACAAACTGGGGACAGGCAGTAGAAATGTCCATGACTGGCGTTGGTGATGGAGAAACAGCAGCAGCTGTCAGGGGTTCTTCACTTGCCCTTTTAGACGCAGTCTCTACAATGACATCAATGCCTGCGAGCGATGAGCCACAAGTCAGAATTGCAAGGAATCTCCCATAATGGACTTTCAGGGATTGTGGGCAGTCACCATGTATCCTTTGGTGGTCACAAGATGAAATGGTTCATCATCAAAAGGAAATGTGAGGAGGCATTTTTGCTTTTTGATTTCTAATGATAGTCAACAATGCTTGATGATCGGTCACAAACTTGAAGGGCTTCCCATACAAGAATACATGGAAGTGTTCACAAGCCCACATCACTGTCAAGCTTTCTTTCTCAGGTTATGAGTAAGCACACTCTGTTTAGGACAAACTGCGGCTTGCATATGCCACAATATGTCATTGAGCATTTGAATGTCCCCAGTGCTGTGCAAGGATGGTGCCTATCCTACCAGGGCTAGTGTCAACTAGAACCTGAGTATGAAGCTTTGGATAAAAATATGCCATTTCAGTAGCATTCATCAATATCTTACTTGATTTTCCTGAAGCTTTGTTTGCGTTCAAGTGACCAAAGAAAAGAAACATTATTTTTAGTCAAGTCTCTTAATGGCGCACTGACAGTGGCAAAGTCTTGTATGTACCTAGAGCAATAGCTGGCCATGCCAAGAAAGGAACATAACATGGAAATATCTTGTGGGGGACTGACAGTTGACAGAGCTTGCTCTTTAACAGGGTCAGGTGTCATGCCCTCATCAGAAAAGATATGGCCGAAGAAATTCAGGCCAGATATACGACCATTCCATTTTGCGACTTCCAAAATGGAATGTACAACAGTGTCTCAGACACTGTTTGCAATTCCTAATGGGGTCGCAAATGACCTGCCTCATCAATATTCATGAGGCAAGTCGCAATTTGCAACCCATTGGGAATGGCTAGCACTCGCAGGGATGGTGACCTGCTGGGGTCAGAAGATCAGCATGTCTGTGACTGCTTTTTAAATAATGCAGGTTTTTTTTTAAATGTAGCCTGTTTTCCTTAAAGGAAAACGGGATGCATTTAAAAAAGAAAAATGAAACATTTATGTTTCATTTTTTAATAGTAGGCATGGTCTGTGGGACCACTGCCTGCTCCTAACAAATATTTTCACTGCCCAACACAAAAGGGAAGAGGTCTCCTTGGGACCCCTTCTCAGTTACGCCTGGCTTACCACCTACTTGAAGTAGTGGTAATTGCAATTGTTTCGCGACTGCATTTGCGGTCGCAAAACAATCGTACACACCAGTGCGGCTTGCTATTAGGAAGGGACGCCCTTGACGCGCCCCTTCCTAATAGCGAGTCGCAAACCCTATTTTGCGAGTCGGTATTTGGTTACCGACTTTCAAAATAGGGTTTGTACATACCACAACCCTTTTTAGCAGTCACAAATAGGCCGATTTCCAATTTGCGAACGCTCAAATGGGTCATACATATGGCCCTTCAACTTTGTCTTATGGAACTCACATTTCTCAGCATTCAAAGTTAAACCGGCATCAGTGAGCAACTGACACACTTGCTTGAGAGCTTTGTCATTCTCCTTCTGTGTAGCTCCGAAAACATATATGTCATTACTGTAATTGAAAGCATTCATGACAGTCTGTATGATAACGTCGAATGACATCTTGGAATAGCTCTGCAGCTGATGACACAACCAAAACATACAGCCTTATTTAGATCTTGGCAGATGGGTTACTCCGTCATAACGGTGATGGATATCCCTTCCTCTGCAATATAAATCCAATAGGATATAATGGGATTTATATTTTGGCGGGCGGGATATCCGTCACCATTGTGACGGGGTAAACCATCCCCCAAGACCAACATGTTTAGAAAAGGTTGTAATGTACCTGCAATTCTCCTCAAGTTCTAGCTGATGATATCCTTTATTCAGATCCAGGCAAAAGAATACCTTTGCACAATTCAATTGTGTTATCATGTCAGCAATGTGTGGACCTCGATGTTGTTCTCTTTCAATTGCCTTGTTCAGTTGACGCATATCCCTGCAGTTACAAACAGCTCCTTCACTGTCATTTTTGGGTACTACCACTATGGGAGAAGGCCATGGAGTTGGACCAGTAGAGCACTCAATGATATCGTGCTTGAGGAAAGATTCAAGTACCTTTTCAACAGCTTCCTGTAAGTGAAAGGCAATCTGTCTGTGTCTTTGAGCAATAGGACGCACGGCCTCATTAATGTGTAATTGGACTTTCATAGTCTTGAGTTTTCCCAACCCATGAAACAACAAAGGGAATTGACTTACTAGTTTGTGATGAACATTCATGTTATAGTTCACAGATATCAGTCTCATATCAACTGCTGTGCTGAAACTGAGTAAACATGCGCTTGACGCTGTATCTGAATAGATGCCTGTACTTTTGTTTTCTTATGCTTCATCATTGCTACAAATGGCTCTTGACCTTTTAGGGGTGTTGATGCAGCCCACGTATACAATTTTGTTTCCAATGGCTTAAGTCAGGGCACTGGAGACAGTTCATTATATTTCTCCTCAGGCAAAATATTTATTGACGCACCACTATCGATAATGAAAGGTATTGAACAACCATTGACTTTTAGTGTGATCTTCATCCAATGATTAAACGACTTTTGGCTTTGTCATGTCAGTTTCTCTTGGACCAGTGTTTTTCCTCATAGGCGACCAGTCCAACATGCACATGCTTCTCTGAGGTAAACATCGGCATGGCACACCCATCTTCTTCACTTTCACTTGATATTGATACGGAAGAACTGTTTGACAAGGATTTAGATGTCGATCGACTTCGTTTGGTGTCAATTTGCCTCAGCGGTCACTCGGCCTTATGCGGGTGTGTCGAACGTTGCTTCTGGAACGTTCAGGCGGCCATTTTGTCTTCACGCCATGATGCACTTTTTCTTTCGCCTTGCACACCATCAAAAAATGGTTCTCTTTTCCACAGCCTTTGCAGATCTGCCCAATGGTGGGATATTTACCTTTGTGTGGAAATGAAAATCCACACCTGAAGCACAACTTCTTTTTATGTGGACAATTCACTCTGGGTCCCTCGGCCTTGTGCCTTGGTTTATTTCTCACATTCATGACTGACTCACTCTGGGCACCTCGGGCCGCCAAATCAGCAGCTTGTCGAACAGCGCACTCTTTATCTCTGGCAACAATGAGAATTCGCTCCAGACTAAGAGTTTCTCTCAGCATTTGATGTCTGAATGAATCTGACAAGCATCTGTCAATCAATGTGATGTGTTAGCTTCCTCATCATTAAATTAATTGAACTTACAATGTTTGATGAGCGTATCTAGTCTCTCAACAAATTTGTTGATGGTCTCACCAGCTTTCTGTCTTTCTTGACTGAAGATGTATCTTTCATAATCTACATTTGCCATTGGATTGAATTTAAGATTCAAGGATGCATTGATTTGACTGTATGTACTTTCGTCAGCTCATAGCATTTTCTTTATGACTTCTTTTACACCTTCACCAGCAAGATTCTTAAAGTACTTTATAATCTTCTTGTTATCTGCTTCTTCAATTCCATCAATTAAATCATCAAATGTCTCTATCCAAGCAGTCCATCTGTTGTCAATATTCAACTTTTTGGCGGTATCAAGTGGCGGTGGTGGTTTCAAGAAGGAGGTGGCATCATAACCATTGGTGGAACTTGCTGACGTGGCGAGTATAGTTCACTCCAATGCTACTTGGTGATCTTGTTTATGCACAATATCTCTAAGGCCTTACGACATGCTGGCTTCTGGCTCACCTTTGATAATGACAGGAAACTGAACCATTGCAGAAGCAAATGGTCACGATTCTGATTACCGCTCTGGGCTTTCTGTACTTCAGAAACCAAAGGAGTTGTTCTGACCCCCACTCAGCAGCTTTGATGGGGTGCCGCTTCGGATACGGATGGCACTACAAGCACAAGTGCTTTTTCTGGGGTCACCTCCTTCAGCACTGTGGCATAATGACTCTCTTTACTCAGGACTGGTAAGCAGATGACTGCTTCTTGTATCACTTTGCCATTAAACATCTCTTTGTGTTAATACCTTGCTGATCTCTGTCTCATATGTCTTCTGTTTTGCAGTGTTATCTTGCACTTTGCTGCTCTTTCAAAACCTGGATACAACCGCCTATAGCTTTTTCACTCCCGCATGAATGAGCGGCTTTGAGTTGCATAGTAGCACAGTACCTCTTTGTACGGCCTTCCCAGCAGGCTTTTGGCCACTGATGTGTAGACGTTTCTGTGATACGTTCATTAGCATCAAATGCTTTTAACTGAACTTGGGCTGTGCTTTGACAACACACACGCCAAACGTTGATTCCACAGTTCGACTGAGGCACATGTGGCACACAAAAGCAGTTTGCTGTACCATGGCAAACTCTCTGGGAGAGCACTGTCGATCTTCTGGGTACTTTCCCCCTATGTCTTAGCCAGTTGTCACACCCTCCCCAGCCCAGGTACTCGCTAATGACTACGCCACATACAGAGCTTAGTATAACACATCTTTATCCTTCTGTGGGTAACCACAAACTCAACATTCTAAACCTGCATTCAATTCACTACGCTCTAATGCTTATGTCACAGCTCTAAATAGTCCATCAGGAGCCACAAAGGTTCCGACATTACTTACTCACATGACACTACAATGGCCATTTGGAAAGATCTTGTTCTCCCAACTCTAAGTAGAATGGGCATAACAGGAGTTTGGTAGACAGGTTAACCTGGCCACCAATCTCTAAATAATGCCCTTGGCTTCGCTTTCAGAGAAAATAAGCTGGAGAGCCACAGAAATGGAGAAAATAAACAAACTTCTCTGTTTTGTTTTCTTCCTGCTCTATCGCACTTTTGTGCTTCTTTTTTATCTGCAAGAAGGGAGGAGTTACACCAAAGAGTACTTAAAAGATTGAACTGTTATTTTCTTTTTAACTAGTAGTATTGTGAGAAGAAGTGGGAGATGTGGCACAGAGAACAGTCAGCTATCCATTAGCATCTTCCTGGTTAGCAGGTCTGCACTTCGACACCTTTGTCGTCAAGGTGCTGACGGAGCTGTTGAGAGATGCTAATCGCCCTTTAGCCCACACTTGCAGGACATTAGAAGCTGTTAATTGCCTACGGCGTTGTTATGGGCCATTATTATATAGAATTCTCATCCTCCTCTCTAACACTTGATCCAGCACGGCTAATATAAATTTCTCCTCAGGACACGAATCCAGGTAAAACATTCACGTCTATTAAACCATATGACGGTGGGGCCCATGACACCGCATATCATACATTCAGTCGTTCACTGGATTACACACCAAGGAGAAATGTGTTGCTGGAGGAATGGGATACCTTGTTAAATTTGACAGAATAATACCTCAGACATCATATACATTAACTTTTGATCCTGTCAGTTCTAAACATCAAGGTATTCCGCTCTTTGGTCGATGGACCAACTAGTAGAATAAGTTGATGGTGATTAAGACCAGCTCAATCACTCTTAAAACCTGTTAACCTTTAAACTTATTAATGAACTAAAGAACCACAGACTCATTTTAAGTTAGAATGAAATTTTATCTAATTTCTCAATTGCACGGGTGAGATTCTTTGTTTATTAATCACTTTTAATACATTAATAACATTTATATGAAAAATCTAATAAAGAATAGAAAATTATGCATTTACCCATTTGGAAGCAGATAGGAATGGTTCACCAAAAAGAAGATAAACCGTAGATCACAGAATAGAACTCCCAAACTGACGGACTGTCCCGCTAAATGCCTCCTCCATCGGACCTCCAATGGAGATTTCCCGCAACGGTCTCGTTCTTCCCCAGTCAAGTTCGAAGTCCAAAAATGACTGAGTCCTTTCGTAATATTGAGGTGGAAAAATGAAAAATAGGCAGCATCAATAGCAGCGGCCATAGCAGCAGCAAAAGGAGCAACCCCACCCCACATAAGAGTAGACCCTCTTATACCCTTCTTTCTAGCTTACTACACAAAAAGTTGCAATCGTTAGGGGCAAGAATCACGCTAATTGGTCCATTTGAGGGGTGGTGATGGTCACCTCATCGCCCTCCTTGTTCAAACTGGTTTTTGGGGACAGTTAAACATACAATGAGTCTCATGACTTCTGGGTTAAAAGCAGTCCAATTTGTCCATTCATTTTGTTGCAATCTCGATGGTCACATTTTAGTTAGTCCATTGTTGCTTAGTACTTTTCTCATCCATTCCCACAAATACGTGCTGAGTCTTTCTTGGCACCCTCCTTATGGTAGGTCAGTACGACCTTGACATCTCTCACTCCGTGCACAGGCCGCACCCACGTGATTCAGTTTTTCTATTTCTTTCTCCCAGAGGCCATCTTTGGCTTCTCACGTGACCTCATCTGCCTCGGCAGCCATTTTCGCAGCATGGCCTAACAGGCCCGAATGAACTATCATAAGAACAAACACAACCAAAATTAAAATAAAGAAAATAAGCCTTTCTGTTTACCACCCGCCATTCTAAAGACCCGTGTTAGGTGTTACCTAGCAGAAGCGACATTCAAAGCCATTTTACTTACCATCTGCATTCTTTGCCACAATACAAATCTACTACGTAGCATAAATCATGCGATTTTACTCTAATTAGTGCGCAAATCACAATATTAGGGTTAATCAACGTCACAATTGTAAATAAATTAGATGTTGCACAAATTTGCGGGTTACCCTTATATAGTGTTTACTAAAAAAAATGCATATGTTGATTATGTCATGCTTCTTCAAACAATTAGTACTGTTAATTTATTAAAAGTTCATTAATATTCCAAGGGGGTACAAATTATTTTATTTACCCTGCTCCATCAATTCCCCCTTTGGTGATTTTTAATATCACCACAAAAACCTACCCTACAATTTATCAGATAAATGTTTCTTGTCCACTTGCTTTCTTGTTAGTTCATACAACTGTGTTTTTCTCATCTTGTCTTTTAGACCTTTTGTACATGTTCTCTTTTAACTCTTCTAATTCTATCTCTCCCATCTCCCGTTCTCTTTCTTTATTTTTCTCATTTTCTCTTTTTACTCTATTTTGTCTTTTTCTTCTTTTAATACACACATATGCTAATCTTACTAACAACATTACCAATATTATCACTGTTACGGGTATTAGTATCTTCCCAATAAGAGAACTACCTATTTCTGTGAACCATCTTTGCATTGAGGAAAAACTCTTACCAAGTTTCTCCCAAACACTTTCAACCTCCAGTGGGACAATTTCTTTGTGCAGATCAGTAATATTCTTTATATACTTCTGTATATTCTCACTTTTGTCTGGAATGTAAGTGCAACAATGTTGGACTTTCAGCATTCCACAGACTCCACCCTCTTTTGCCAAAAGAATGTCAAGGGCAAGTCGATTTTGCATTACCATATCTCTCATGGCAACCATTTCGGTGTTTACCATCAAGAACCCTCCAGCAGTATTCGTTGATAAACGATCAACTACTGTAGACAATTTCCGAATCTTGTATGCATTCAAAGATATGCCCACTGCTGGTATCACTGCTCCAAAAATATCACCTATTATTTCTGAGAAGCTTTCCCTTCTCCTACGTGTTAATGTTTTACCTATCTCGTGTATTCCTTTCGTTCCTCTCTCCACGTGAAAAATCTTTGGAAAGACCAGGCCTAGATAACATGTTCCGTACCAATGGTCCGGCAACCTATAATAAGCTCTGTTTCCGCAAATGTAATAGATCCCTGGAAATACTGGATCTTTTCCTCCTTTAAATCCCCATCCCCCTAGAATTTTATATGTATATCGGCACTCACTAGAACCCACGAAATAGCTATCATATATAGTTTTACTTCTACTAATACACAATTTTCCCAGTTGGGGCCAATCCAGAACCATAGCTGCATTTGTTTCTCCTTTGTCATCATTTTTCTCTTCAAACGCCCAAAGTGGTGTTTTTATCTTTTCTTCTGCTACCTTTCTTTGAAACTTAACTCTTCTGTTTTCTACCATGTCCAAGAAAATCTTTTCCTCTTTCTTTAGTTCACAGGTAAGATTGTGTCTAACTATATACTCTAATGTTAATTCTTTATTTTCTAAGAAAAATTCTCCAAACATTTTTGCGACTTTCACCTTATTTAATTCAGGGATTACGGGAACTTTAGCAAAAACAGTGTCTGTCAGTGTAATAATATTCTAATCTACCTGTTTTGTAAAATAAACTAGCTAGAACTCTACAAGTTATCCAATACGTCAAAGGAAGGTGATGATAGGTCACACCTTCTGTGACAGACGCAGGTAACTGCATACAGACATAACAATCTCTCACATCCATTGTCTCTACATATTCATATAATAGTTTCGTGAAGACATTTTTGGAGAAATCAGTTATGGACTTATCCCTATGTAAATCAGTACTATCTACTAATGCTGCAGTGTTCTTTATAATAGCTTCTTTGTCATTATTCGTGTCATTCACTATTACAGATGTATTTTCTATAACTAACCTAAGTGGAATTATTATTGCTAAAATAAACCAGATAAGCATTAGCAAACCTGTACAATAAAAACACATTCTACACCACCTACGTAAAAACTCACATCTAGATCTTCTATTCTCAGTGTCTACCATGTTGTACTATTATCTAGCTATATATATATATATATATATATATATATATATATATATATATACAGAAAATGTGTCACCACACCTCAGAATGACCTTTCAGCCACTCTACCCTTTATTTTGTCTCTTTTTGGTGCTTTCTTCAGCTTTTTTCAGAACTCTTTCTCGTCTTATTCGGTTTTGGTGTCCAGTCCGGGTTTCTTTCTTTGTCTTTTCAGATTTAGTGCAAATCACTTTCACCCATTTGTTTACAGCCTTCGTCTGGGCTTTCGTGACTGTTATCCTCTTCTTTAATGTCGGTCAATGCGATGTATAGCCACTCGGGTGACTTATATTTCAAGTTATGTCTCTTCACTCTTTTTGATTTCTGTAATTGTCTTTCACTTTGTTTTCCTTGTCCTTTTTGACTGGTTATTTCTTTTACTTGTTCCACATTATCTTTGTTCAAATGTATTATCTTATATCTCAGTCTTTTAACTTCGTGGGGCCAATTGTCTCCTTTTCTTGGCCTTTTTAGTTTGTTTTCCTTTTCCTCTCGTTCGGCTCTCCAAGTTCTCTTTCTTGGTCCTATTCTTTGCTTTCTTTCTTCTTCACTTTCTTCTGATTTCGTCTCAGACCTTACTTCACTTCCTCTAACCTTGAACCTTATGATCTCAGTTTCTTTGTCTGAATCTGAACCTTCTTGTGACTCTTCTGATGGGACATTTGATTCTATCCCTCCTCGTTTGTCTTCCGCATTTATATTAAACTTTCTATCTGAATCTAAATTTCCCTGTGTTTCTTCTGTTTGTTGTTCTGACCCTACTACTCCTCGGGTTTCTTCCGCTTTTTCCCCTATCTCTCTGTCTGAATCCAAGTCTCCTTCAGTTATCTCAACTATTTCTGGAGGAATTTTTCCATAACTTGTACTTGGCTGTTCGCTGTCACTGTCTCTTTGTTCGGTTTCTTCGTTTATAATATCAGTTCTTTTGTTTCCAGTTTTTCTCTTTTGTCTTTCATCAGATTCAGGTTGGTCTGTTTCAGATGCCGAACTGGTATCCGATATTTCCAGATGTCGACTTACAGGTCGAGCTTCAAGATCTGGAACTCTGATCGTTTCAGTTTCTTCTTTAGTTGTCAAACTTGTACCTAATTCTTCCAGATGTCGACTTACAGGTTGAGCTTCAAGATCTGGAACTCTGTGTGTTTCAGCTTCTCCTTCGGATGCTGAGCTGGTATCCGATATATCCAGATGTCGACTTACAGGTCGAGCTTCAGGATCTGGAACTCTGATGGTATGACTGGCATGAACCCAATTTTTCACACCTGCACATTTTACAGCAGTCGTTGTCACCAGGATCACTTGACGTGGCTTATCCCAGCGAGGAACCAAACAGTTTCTTCTTCTGTGGACTTTTATGCGGACCCAGTCTCCTGGACTCAAATCATGAGCTGGTTTTCTTTCAAGAGTGGTCGCATCCGGTCCAACCTGATGAAACACAGAATGTACCAAATCAGCCAATCCTTTGCAATAGTCCAATACGAGATCATCAGTTATAGTCAGCAGTTTGTCGACAGGTGTCTCATTGCTCGTCCCATGATTATTTCATGAGGACTCAGACCTGTTTTTCTGTCAGGTATGCTTCTGATGGTCATCAGCACCAATGGCAGGGCATCGGGCCATTTGAGTCCTGTGGCTTGACACATTTTCCCTAACCTATTCTTTATTATTCCATTTACTTGTTCTACCACTCCAGAAGCCTCTGGTCTGTAGGCACAGTGCAATTTCTGTTGAATGTCAAGTGCTTCACATATCAATTGGATTAGTTCATTTTGGAAATGTGTTCCTCTATCTGTTTCGATTGTTACTGGAAAGCCATATCTTGGAATGAATTCTCTCAGTAGGAGCTTAGCCACAGTAACTCCATCATTCCTTCTTGTCGGATAGGCTTCCACCCAACGAGAAAGCAAACAAACGACCACAAGGACATATTTCAATCTATTGCTCGGGGGCATTTCAATAAAATCTAGTTGCATTCTGGTAAAAGGACCTCCTTCACGTCCTATTGTTCCCAAACTCACTACTGTTTTCCTTCTAGGATTTATCTGTTGGCATGTAAGACATCTTTGAAAGAGACTTTCAGCTATAGCTCTAAATTTCGGGTTATACCAAGTTTGTCTGAAAAGTCTGATCATGGCATCCCTACCAATGTGTGCTTGTCCATGGTACATCCGTGCCATACTAGAGATCATGCTATCAGGCATAACTGGTCTTTCGTCTCTATAAACCCAAACTTCATCTTCCTCTCTTTGTCTGCAGCCTGCTTTTATCCAACCATCTTTCTCGTCTTCATCTGCTTCTTCCTGCAATTGCCTTACCTCATCCCAGGTTTCAACCAAGTTAGTAAACAGCAAGGGACATGAAACATTCTCTTTTTCTCTTCTCCTATTCAGTGAGACCATATTTCTGGCACAGTATTGAGCTATTTCATCTGCAAATTGGTTTCCCACTGTAATATAATCAGTTCCATTTTTGTGTGCAGTGCATTTTACCACTGCAATCTGTTTAGGCAGCTGTATCGCCTCAAGCAATTTCTTCACAAACTCACAGTTCCTAATAGGAGTTCCTACAGAAGTCAGAAAACCCCTCTGGGACCAGATCTGTCCGAAGTCGTGGACCACTCCGAAGCCATACTGGCTATCTGTGATCACCGTAATTCGGAAGTTCTTTCCCAGTTTGCACGCTTGAATCAGAGCAATCAGCTCAGCCACTTGGGCTGAACGTATCCCTCTCAAACAGGATGCTTCCATTATGGCTGCCACTATATACACAGCATACGCAGCACTTAAAACTCCTTCACTCGTTCTCAGGCATGACCCGTCCACAAACATCACATAGTCTGATTCTTTTAAGGGCTCATCTTTAATATCTGGGCGAGGCTTTGTGCAAAATTCAAGCACATCCAGACACTTATGATCAACCTCATCTTTGACTCCTACATTTTCTTCATCTGGCAGTGAAGTTGAAGGATTCACACTTGTGCATCTATCAATGGTTACATTGTCTGCACTCAAAATCACTTTTTCGTACCTAGTCAGCCGACTATGTGTCATGAATTGGGTTTTGGTTCTAGTCAGAAGGATTTCAACAGAGTGTGGAACATATACTCTCAGTGGATACCCCATCACAATGCCTTCACTCTGTTCCAGACTCACACAAGTAGCAGCTACTGCTTTCAGACATCCAGGCAATGCCTTTGCTACCGGGTCTAAGACAGCTGAAAAATAAGCGATTGGTCTTTTCATTTTTCCATGCCTTTGCACTAACACTGAAAGTGCACATCCATCTCTCTCACTACAATACAGCTCAAATTCTTTTTCATAATCAGGCATTCCCAATGCTGGTGCCTGACACAACTTTGTTTTCAGCTCCTTGAAAGCCTTCATTTCCTCCTCATTCAACTCAATCGGATCTCTGACATCCCTTTTTGTCAATCGCTGTAAAGGTTTTGCAATTAATGAGAATCCACTTATCCACTGTCGACAATAACCAACCATCCCAAGAAACATTCTCACCTCTCTCTGTGTCATCGGGGCTCTCATTCCTTGGATAATCCTTATTCTTTCTGTCATCACCTTTCGCATCCCTTTCTCAATCTTATGACCTAGATACTGTACTTCTTGTTGACAAAATTGCAGTTTTGACGGGGACACTTTATGCCCTCCTTCTGCCAAATGATTCAGTAAAGCAATTGTGTCTGTAACACATGCTTCTTTGGTCTTTGATGCCACTAATAGGTCATCAATATATTGGACCATCACAGATTTTTCAGGCATTTTTAAATCTTCTAATGATTTCTTTAGGATCTGATTAAAGATTGAGGGACTTTCTGTATCCCCTTGAGGAATTCGGCACCATGCCAAAATACGCTTTCCGAACCGGAACGCAAATAATGGCTGGCTGTCTGGGTACAATGGAATAGAAAAGAATACATGGCACAAATCAATACCTGTATACCATTCTGCATCATGTGGAATCTGATATAGTATTACAGCGGGGTTTGGCACAATGGGACAACAGGGGACAACGATTTTATTTACCTTTCTCAAGTCCTGTACTATCCTATATGTCCCATTCGGCTTTTTCAATCTCATTATAGGTGAATTACATGGGCTACTCATTAATTCTCTCAAAATTCCTTGTACAATCATCTTATTAACTACAGGTGTTATTCCTTCAATAATTTCTGGCGTTAATTTGTACTGTGGAGTATTTGGGTAATTTGTTCCTTCCCGTACAGTAATTTTTACAGGGTCTACTCCTCTCATTAGCCCAATGTCTTCGCCTGTGAAATCCCATACATCAGATCTGACTATTCCTTTCAATTCAATTGGGATTTTCTCTGCATCAAATACAGGAAACATGTCATTCACTCCTGGTTCTAGTTCTGCCATTGTCATTTTATACAGAACATCCTCATCTGGTGTCTGGAAAGCAATACCATCTGGGGTACAATAGATGGTGCAATTCATTTTACAAAGCAGATCGTGTCCTAACACATTTACAGGACTGCTATCACATATCACAAACCAATGCATCTCTTTGAATGGTCCAACTTTCACCTCTACTGGTTTGGTAAGAGGCGCCATAATCTGTCTGTTTGAAACACCTACAACTTGGATATATTCTCCTGAGAGAGGAAGGTTTGGAATTTCCACTGATCTAACAGTAGAACGGGTATCTCCAGTGTCCACAAGGAATGTAACATTTACACCATTCACTTCTCCATCCACAAATGGACCTGACTGATCTACCTCTAGAGTTGCGCCAAGCACGCACTCTTCTTCCTCTCCTAGGCACCGTCATAAACTTTCATCCGATTCATTTCCATCCTGCCGTAACCAATACTGCGACACTGCAGCTGCACGCGGCAATTTTGTTACCTGCTCTCCTCCGTAGAATCCTGCCTCTGCACTGTATCTCTGGGGGTTTACACTCTTTGGAAGAGGTGGTTGTGGCACCTGACTCTGTTGAGTAACTACCTGCGGCTGTTGCAGCTGTTGGTAACTCACCTCATTCTGCACCTGTGGATTTAATGGTTGATTTTCCGTATTAGCTTTTGGAGGAAATTTACACTCGTTTCTCCAATGCCCTAACTTTCCGCAATTATGGCATGGCCATTTCTTTTTAGCTTCTTCTATACTCATTTGAACTTTTCCTTTACCTATATTCGGTTTGAATTTAGTCTGTCCTGCATCACTAGACTGATTATTCATTTGAGCTTCTTGTTTTTCTGCAACCTTTACTTGTGCCCACATCGCCTTTTCTTTTAGTTTGCGCTGTCTACACTCAATATCATCACTACAATATTTTGCATACCTTAATACCTCATCTACAGTGCTATTCTGCCAACACAACATATGCTGCTTAATCATTTCACTTATTTCAGGTTTCAATCCATATACAAATCTATATACAAAATGACTCATGTCCTTTTCACTCAAAGTCTCATAACCACTATACTGTTTAAAAACCAAAAGCAACCTCTCGTAGTAGGCGTGTACAGATTCCTTACTTTCCTGAGTTGTTCTATCAATCTTTACCCAATCTGTCTCTTTCGGTAGAATCTTATTTTTCAAAAACGTGACGGCTTGTTCATTCTTTCTCATTACTTCTGGACCTGGGGCTCCAGTTTTTGCATCTCCAGGATATTCTTCCTTCGGCCAGTCAATTGTAATCTTACATTCTGTCCATAAATCTGCTGGTACTACAATTTCAAACAATCATCCAGATCTTCCCACAACACCTTTGAAACCTTTACAAATCTTTCTACCTGTCTATACCATTCCACAGGTTTCTCTCTCAATCTTGGGAAGTCATTTGTGAATGACAATATATCTTGTCTGGACCATGGAACATGTACATAACTACCTCCTGGAGTTTCCCTCATTGGATATTCCAGTACTATTGGTTCCTTTTCCTTCACCGGAAAAGCCAATGATGCTTTATCGGTCGTTCCCTCCTTTCTTCTTATCCACCTGCTTCTCCATCTGTCCACATCTCCCCATTTTCTCAATAACACAATCAGTTTCTTTATCTGTGTTAATCGTCCTGATGTGTTCAGGTTTTCTATATCCTTTTCACTAAAGTCTACCCTGTACGGTTTCTGCAATCCTCTGATTTTTCCAAATTCTACTCCTAGTTCATTCGCTGTTTCTTCCAATTTTTCATGCAAATTCCTCGCTCTGCAAGTAACACTCTTACACATGAACATGAGTTCCTCATCTTGGTAGGATTTCAATCTATCTGTACCAATAGTCCCTAGAATTAACTCTTCCATATCTATTTTAAGTTTGATTACATCCAATGGTTGCGGTTCAGCATCTTTCTTCTGTAAATTCCTCATCCACTCATTTAATTCTTCTGGAGTCGGACCCACAGGGGTATTATGTATCTCTATCCAATTTGTACTTCTCTCTGGGGTCTCAGTTGCTGACTCGTTTCCCATAGGAATCCTGTTTATCTGACTCTCATTCATCGTCAAATTTGTTAGTGGACTCGATCTATATGAGCCAACTAAATCTCTTGTTTCTCTAGTTTCTGGAATTATTCCTTCTCTCACTCTTTGCATATTCGAGTTCATTGGAATTGTCAAGGAATGCTCATCTATTCTTTGATTTTCAAATACCGGTATTACTGGCCCTATTGTCACTGGCACAGTCACAGCTTCCATGTTCATGGTTAATTCTCTTATTTTCTCAGTCAATTCTCTTGTGGTTCTGGCTAACTCAGCTGTATTACCACTATCAGGCTTCGCATACTGTGGAGTTTCTAATTTTTCATAAGACCTATTTATTTCATAATTTCGTTCAGGGCTTTGACTTCTTACAGTTTCCATTGGTGGTGCATTTGGAGTCACCACCGCAGAATTCTGTTGATATGGAGGGGGTTTTCTATTTAAAATATCTTCCAGCAACTCATCCTCTGTGTCGCTACCTCCATACCCGTACCTCTCTGTTACTGCATGTTTCTTTTTCTCCGTACACTTTCTCACTGTAACTTCTTCGACTGTTCTGGCAGGAAACAAACCATCCGTCATATTAGCATACCTCCATCGTCTCATCCTGTCTTCATGATTCACTCCCCATACTCTTCCATGGACTAAACTATAATTCTTTGCACCTCTGTGTCTTTCCCTTTCATACATTTCAACTTCCCATTCACCTAACGCTTCGAACTGTGTTGGTCTAGGTCTCGGTTCAAGTTTCATCATTTTCTCTCTCAAATTTCGAAGTACAGCTGTGCTAAATGAACCATTTTCTGGAAACGCCAATACTCCATCGCTTTGGGTATATTTTGCCCAATTTTCCAACCAAATGCAAGTATGATAGCCATATTTCAACATCATATGAGATGCAGGCGTTTTCGGCGGAGGAAGTACTTCTCCTTCCCTAGTCACTACCTTTTTGTCTTTCTTGAAAAAGTTTTTAATCTTCGCAAACCATGACGGTTTCTCTCTACCATACTCATAATAAGCCATATTGCACTGTTCTTTCTCTCAAACAAACACACGAAAATTCTTCCCTACTCTGTTCTTTCTACTGCTTGGCTATTCGGACCTATCCCAGCGCGTCTCACACCAACGCACCAATCCAAAAGCTCTACTCCACTCTCAACTGGCCAATACCAGCGCGTCTTCACACTAACGCACCAATCAAGAAGCTCTTCGCTCTCCCACGACTGGCCAATACCAGCGCCATCTTTGTTGACGTCAGTTCTACTCCTGTCTTTTCTGACCCCTCCTTTACAGAAATTATCGGCAGTTTTCTTACCTTCTCTTCTCGACAACATTTTATTAGTTACAGCGTAAAACACATTACCATTGTCTGTTTCGCTAAACAAAAGAAATAGTTTGCTCTATCTTGCAAGAATACTGTTTCGTTCGATAAGTGTAGCACTTCTTTCTACCTTACCCTTCTCTCAAGCAAGGGGTAAACCCGTTTCTCTGGGGATAAAACACATGTGGAGACTACACTGCTCCTGAGAATTAAGGCCAGAGTTTTTCACAAGAAAACCTGTTGCTATTTCACTCAGATGCGTTTTCATACATGAAATGTCCCTAACATAACACAATCCTGTGTTATCACCAATTTTGAAAATCAGACAATACACAATTCCGTGTGACTTCTCTTGCCACACGTGTCCACTTCCTACTTCCTGGAAGCTTCAAAATTTTGACTTACACATAACATAATACAATTCAACACAAAGTGTTAGACATGAAGAATCAATAATCAATAATCACCAAACTAATCTATAGTAACCATAACTCTGCTACCAAGAAATCTGATCCAGCGCGGCTAATATAAATTTCTCCTCAGGACACGAATCCAGGTAAAACATTCACGTCTATTAAACCATATGACGGTGGGGCCCATGACACCGCATATCATACATTCATTCGTTCACTGGATTACACACCAAGGAGAAATGTGTTGCTGGAGGAACGGGATACCTTGTTAAATTTGACAGAATAATACCTCAGACATCATATACATTAACTTTTGATCCTTTCAGTTCTAAACATCAAGGTATTCCGCTCTTTGGTCGATGGACCAACTAGTAGAATAAGTTGATGGTGATTAAGACCAGCTCAATCACTCTTAAAACCTGTTAACCTTTAAACTTATTAATGAACTAAAGAACCACAGACTCATTTTAAGTTAGAATGAAATTTTATCTAATTTCTCAATTGCACGGGTGAGATTCTTTGTTTATTAATCACTTTTAATACATTAATAACATTTATATGAAAAATCTAATAAAGAATAGAAAATTATGCATTTACCCATTTGGAAGCAGATAGGAATGGTTCACCAAAAAGAAGATAAACCGTAGATCACAGAATAGAACTCCCAAACTGACTGACTGTCCCGCTAAATGCCTCCTCGATAGGACCTCCCATGCAGATTTCCTGCAACGGTCTCGTTCCTTCCCCAGTCAAGTTCGAAGTCCAAAAATGACAGAGTCCTTTCGTAATATTGAGGTGGAAAAATGAAAAATAGGCAGCATCAATAGCAGCGGCCACAGCAGCAGCAAAAGGAGCAACCCCACCCCACATAAGAGTAGACCCTCTTATACCATACTTTCTAGCTTACTACACAAAAAGTTGCAATCGTTAGGGGCAAGAATCATGCTAATTGGTCCATTTGAGGGGTGGTGATGGTCACCTCCTCGCCCTCCTTGTTCAAACTGGTTTTTGGGGACAGTTAAACATACAATGAGTATCATGACTTCTGGGTTAAAAGCAGTCCAATTTGTCCATTCATTTTGTTGCAATCTCGATGGTCACATTTTAGTTAGTCCATTGTTGCTCAGTACTTTTCTCATCCATTCCCACGAATACGTGCTGAGTCTTTCTTGACACCCTCCTTATGGTAGGTCAGTACGACCTTGACATCTCTCACTCCGTGCACAGGCCGCACCCACGTGATTCAGTTTTTCTATTTCTTTCTCCCAGAGGCCATCTTTGGCTTCTCATGTGACCTCATCTGCCTCGGCAGCCATTTTCGCAGCATGGCCTAACAGGCCCGAATGAACTATCATAAGAACAAACACAACCAAAATTAAAATAAAGAAAATAAGCCTTTCTGTTTACCACCCGCCATTCTAAAGACCTGTGTTAGGTGTTACCTTGCAAAAGCGACATTCAAAGCCAATTTACTTACCATCTGCATTCTTTGCCACAATACAAATCTACTACGTAGCATAAATCATGTGATTTTACTCTAATTAGTACGCAAATCACAATATTAGGGTTAATCAACTTCACAATTGTAAATAAATTAGATTTTGCACAAATTTGCGGGTTACCCTTATATAGTGTTTACTAAAAAAAATGCATTTGTTGGTTATGTCATGCTTCTTCAAACAATTAGTACTGTTAATTTATTAAAAGTTCATTAATTTTCCAAGGGGGGGTACAAATTATTTTATTTACCCTGCTCCATCACACTGTCTTATATTCTAATACTAATTATCCCTTTTATCAGTAAGCATCTCCTATGTCTTTACACCATTATTTGTTGATCGAATTCCTTTCTTTATTACCAGTTCTGCAAATATTCTACAACGTAATAATACATTTACATTCACATCCTTTGTGTTACTTTGTGAAATCTAGAGATAACGCGGTTTTGTAAAATGATTACTTAAACACTTTAACTAAAATTCAGCCTACATCTACCCATCCATAGCTCTTTTTTCCCAAATGTTTTATGATTTCTAGCTCTGTAATGAGGTGTATGGGCATTTTATTTGTCTTTTATATGTACAGTATTCTCGCTATTAATCTCCCATTGGTGTACACAGTTTCCTGGTTTAATTTCAGCCTACTGTGTAATGACCTATGTTCAGAATTTATTTTGGTATTGACTTAAGCACCTGGCTATATATGGAATTGGAGGGAAAATAAAAGTATTTAAACTGGAAATTAAAATTGCATGAAGCTTCACATTGTCTCCGGGGTGTGCTGAAGCTCAGGCAGGTGCCTAAATTGAATATGTATGCTCAGCCACCCATATAATTAATGTTCATATACATAATGGTCTCAAAACCTGCCTTTTTTTTTATTAAATCACGCAGATCTTTAGTTTGACTGACATAAAAACCCTTCATCTATTTGTAGATAATATCGATTACTTTTGCTAGCTTTACAGTTTATTGTTGCCTTTCAATGGTTGATGTTTTGCACATGAAGCACTGTCACTTTTCTAGTCTTAAATTCCTCTGAGTGAACCATGTATATGAACTAATGTGTCCAAACAATTCTAGGAAAACAGTAAACAACTCGTTAACAGTGGCGTTGAATAAAATAATTATAGCTATAAACTAAGCTCTTAATGCGTATAGCATTCAGTCATCGTCAGTTCTTTAAATGGGCAAATACGGCCAGTTTTCACCACTTATTTTACTAATAATGAGTGGCAGAGCTTCTCCGTGCCAAAAGAGCGTATCGGGTATCAACATTGTCAATAGCTGCAAGCAGACAATTCTTGTTCATGCATCATGTGTGCCCTGTCCCAGCAGGCATGTAGTTGATGATTGTCAGCGAGTAACTTTATCAATATGACCCGAAGCCACCCAAGCCGTGCCAGACTCCCTCCCAAAGCCCCCACGAGTCCATGACAGGCAACAGCTGTTTTGGGAAGAGGGCGAAGTTTATTACATAAGGAAAAGACACAAACATGACATTTTTTAATCTTCATATCATTACTTTACCAACATATAGCAGTCCACATCTAATACAAATTGGAAAAACACGTTTAAATTTTTATAGTTGTATGTACATGGGATTCAATGAAGTCAAACAATCCTATTGAAGCCTCCTATTCTTTACCCATCCAGCACTAAGGTGCAGTCAGTCTTCACCCCAAGGAGAACCACACAGGTGCACCCCACCTGCGTCCTTGAGGGGCAGTCCCATTGTCCTCTGATCATTGTCCCCAACCCCAGAGACCCGCCCTTCCAACACCAGGATGTCTGCGTGGCTCATAGAATGTGACCAGGGGCCGGGGCCTCATGCAGTACACTGACTAACTGTGCGCCCTTGCCCCAAGCCGGTGTGAACATTCTCTCTGGGGGTTCAGCTGCTGTCTCCCCCCCTCAGTGCTGCCCTAGGATGTGCATTGAAGGACTCCCCTTGCCGTTGTACAGCGATCTTTGTGTTCACTTTTCTGCAAATTATAGACTAAAGAGAGATAAAATTATTTGGGTCGGGTGGGTGGGTGTGCCCATGATCCACTTTGCTGCCGCAAAGTTGAAAAAGGAAGGGGCCCAGGTAGAAGCACCCTAAATAGGCCCCTTCACTGCGATGGCAGGAGCAGAATTGATGCGCTGCCCATGACCCTGAAGGAGTCACGGACACCCCTCCCTTCCAGCTAGAGAACCAGGACGGCCGGAGGTGTTTGTCTGGACCTCGGGTCCTAATGCCGTGCCCTGGTGAGGCGTGGTACTCTGCCAGATGCGTAATGGCTAATCTGGCCTTCAAAAGAGAGTTGGATGTTAAAAAGCACACCTAAGTTTTTCATCTTTATGCTTGGGGTCGGTGGGTTCCAAGTTCATGAGGCCACCAGTTAGGGGGCCAGAAGCAGGGTTTATTGCTGAACAACAATACCTCAATTTTAGAGGAATTTAACTTTAGACAATTGTCCCTCATACAATTGCCTATGTGAAGCATGCAGTCATGAAATTTGGCTCTATGTACACTGTCTTTAGTTCTCGCCATGTTAAAAAGTGTATTAATCAATACCGCCTGGCTTGACTTTTTACATGATTCTTTTACAAGATAATCAGTATCACATGCGGTACCCAGTACAACTTCTCATCCAATTGACAAGTGTGCAGGCATGATACAACCAAGTTTCAGAAATGACTTTTTAGAGTAAATATAGATATATTTGTTGTGATATTATCCCCTTAAAACATGTTGAACAGGATGTTGCACATTTAGGAGCAGAGGTACTACCTTTTGAGTTAAGTGTGGTTTTTTTCTTCACTTCATTATCCTATTGATAAAGCATTATGACACTTTTTACACACTGCTCTTTCAAAAGCATGGCTATGGTATGGCCATAGGAGTTAATGTGCCTACTCATACATATCATGTGCTTCATATAGAGGTGTGGATTTGAACTAGGCTGTTGCTCCCTTTGTTGATGACCATTCAATAGAGTACCTTTCTTTGTGCTGAAAAACCAGGATTGAAGAGAAGGTAAATTGTAACTACTTATTACTCTCTGTACTTACAGCTGATGAACAGATGTCTGCCTAGTTATCTCTTCTCTGCTATATCAGCTCCACTTTTGATTTTACTTTGGACATCTTTATTTTTCTATGGTCATGTAAGAGTCATGGATGTGATAGAGACCTTCCCACACAATTGTACAGACTGTCAACAGTGGATCACGCTATCTATCTTGAGTATGAGAATTCCTTCTTGGTGCAGTTCCCAGAGCAGCAACTGTGGAGATTGCCCAAGTCACTTAAAGCACCTCCCATGACAGACAATTGTTTACAATCTGAATCTTCTGGGCTAATGAAGTTACAGAGGATTCAGCAATCATGCCATAATATTAAAACTGCTTTGTGTCTGTTAGAAATTGAGTAACTGTTTGACTGGGTTGTGAACCCTGGCCAAGCAGCAATCACAATCCTAATAAGGGCAAGACACAAGCATACCCCAAATTAACCTGTGCTCAAGCACCCTGGTAGCTTGTCATAGAACAGTCAAACTAAAATTAGAGGCAATGTGTAAAGTATTTGTACAACACTTCAGACAGTAAAACAGTGAAAACACCACACAAAAAGATCCCACACCAGGCTAGAAAATTAGAGGTAATTTAATTAAAATAACTAGATGAAAATGACAAAAAATCAATCATTGGAACCAGAGTTATGAATTTGCAAAGAATAGACTGCAATATAGCACCTAAAAGCAGAAGGTGCCAGGCGTGGATATCTGGTCATGCTGGTCCAGGTCAATGTCAAAGTCCAGGCAGACCGCGATGGAGTGTGGGTCCGATACAGTCTCAAATTAGTCGCACTGAAGTTTTACCTTCACACATGTGGAGACAGTACACAGCCTATTCAAATGCATGTGAGTCTGGACCCAGATCTTCCCTCCCATCCTGCCAGTAATGGCCCATCTAGTCACACTAAGTTTCTATTGTGTGTGGCAGTCTAGGAGGAATACACAAAGCGCAGCTGCTAACTAAACTAAGTCATGTGACCAGAGACAGGCTGCAGGCACCAAATTGGTGAGGCAAGAAAATGCCAATTTTCTAAAAGTGGGATTTTCAGAATTGCAATTTAAAATCCGACTTCACCATAAGCTAGGTTTTTGAATTGTGATTCCAGAGTCACCAAACTAGAACTATTTATCTCTTCCCATTTGGAAATTACACTTATAAAATGTAATAAGGCAACTCCAATGTTATCCTATAGGAGAGCTAGGCCTTGCAGTAGTGAAAAACAAACTTAAAGAGTATTTCACTGCCAGGATATGTAAAACTTAAAAGTACATAGCCAACTTTATAAATACACTGCACTTCCTACCTTAGGGGTCACTTATATATATATTAAAAATGAAGGTTTGGGCCTGGCAAAAGGTTTATTGTGCCAGGTCAAAATGGCAATTTAAAACTAACACAAAGACTCTGTAATGGCAGGCCTGAGACATGTTTAATGGGCTACTTAAGTGGCTGGCACAATCATTGCTGCAGGCCCACTAGTAGCATTTACTTTACATGCCCTGGGCACATGTAGTATCACTTTACTTGGGACTTACAAGTAAATTGAATATGCCAGTTGGGTATACGTAAATGTTACCATGTTTTAGGGAGAGAACACTAACACTTTAGCACTAGTTAGCAGTGGTAAAGTGCGTAGAGTCCTAAGGCCAACAAATATAAATTCAGCAAAAAGTGGAGGGAAAATAGCAAAAGGTTTGGGGGTGACCCTGCAGAGAGGGCCATGTCCAACAGTGTCACGGGATTTAAAACCCATTTCTTTCTCAAAATCACACACATCGACTCAAGTACATCAATCCAGACTTAGACTAAACCAGACGTTGCTCAAACATGGGTGTACATTAACTATTTCTTAACTGCTAAGTCATTGGGTTTCAGATATTTACTTCAATATGTTGTGTGGCATTTGGTGGCCACTGTTACTGTCGCCGCTGTTCAGCACTGTTATTTATTCTTCGGGTTGATGGTGCAGGCTGCTAACTGATCATGCATGATCTGTCTGCAGCTTTTATAAGATCAATATTCCTTTCTTACTGAATAGAGAACTCTCTTTAGAACATGTGGAACATGTGCCCCATCTATGGTTTAAGTCCTTTGTGAAATCACAATCACAGAGAGTGTTATTGAGCCCACTACTTACTCAAGAACTGAGCCCTAATTGTGGGGACCCTCAGAATAGTTCTATCCAACAAAGTTAGTCATCTGCTGATGTCAACAACAAGGATGCATTACAGATCCAGTGGTATTGACACCTGGACAGACAAGGAAGACGTTTTACAACCTGCAGTTATAGCTATAGAAATATCTAAGGGTGGGCGGAATTTGCGTAGTCGCGTTACGCAAAATTCCGCGAAACTGTAAAAAATCTCAGCGAGCACGCAGAATTCCACGAGAACGCGGAATTGCTTGTTCCGCCCGTTCGCGATTCGTTTTTCGTGTTCGGGGACGCTGTTTGCGTGCTCGGGGGGAAATATCTTGTGAACTTGCCCATGCGGTCGCCAATTGGCGCGGCCATCTTGTTTCACTTGTCCCGCCCGCTCGTGATGCGTGTTTCCTGTTCGTGAAAGCAGATGTCCGATGGCGCGTCCGAAAACGTGTTCGCGATCGCACACTCTCGCGGGATCGTGCGAACGGATAGGAAAACTCGTCGGCGAACGCAGGGATCCCGGTAAGTCGCTACCGCGCGCGCGAACACGCATTTTGAAAGCGCGAACAAGGAAAAAATTCTGCTACGCCGCGGATCGCGGAATTTTTGGCAATTCCGCATCCTCCGCGGAACGCGGAATTGCCAAAATTTTGCAAATTACGCGAGCGGAACGGAATTTACCGCCCAGGCCTAGAAATATCTAGAAAGAGGGCATTAAATGCAGCAATAATTGCATTCCTTTTACCTTCAAAGCTAAATGAGTCCCTCTTGGTCAGCTTCTTTCAGACTACACTTGCCATATGCGCTGCCCATGGTGATCTTGTATCACAGTTCAGATTTTCTAGAAATAGGACATGGAATCAGGAACTCATGAGGAAAGAATGCTGGCTCTCTAAAGGTGGGTGTGATGGGGATATAGAATGAAAAAGAGCAAGGCCTACAGGGAGGTTGAGGATGATTCCTATCATGTTAACGGTTGGGGTTGCAGGCTACACATAGCGGGTCATTGTCATTTTTAACAGGTAGTTCATATTTCTCTACAAAACCCTTTCATGATACTTCTAGCCTGCATCCGGGAACTTTCTGCTCCTCTTTCTGATAAGCAAGCTGTTTTTGTCAACTTTATTGGTCTTTCTGGGCACTAAGCATGAATGCATCACAAAGGGCAACTGCTGGTGTCTGTCCATCCGTTACAGATATTCAGACAATACAAGGAAAAAGGGGGAAGGGAGAAGATCAGGGTCCCACTCTGGTTGAATACTAATCCTCCAACTGTCTTAGGATGAAAGGGTATCCAAAGATATTGGAGAAGACTCCTCACTCACTTATTGTGACATGCTTCATCATAGGCGTCTTTCCACACCCAGGTAAGATGGTACTACCTGGGCGGACTCAACCAAAAGATGTTATGGGAGTTCTTATATAAAATATTAACTGGCCATGCAGGGAACCAGATGAGTGACGTTAAAAATACCTACAGGTATACCCAAACCATATGTTTATTCATAGGGTACCTGGGGTACTAGATAAAAATTGTGATACAGAAGAAGAGGGGTTTCTTGAACCTTATTCGTTCAATTGTACCCGCATTAGAATGCCAACATGTTTCGGCCCACAACTAGAGCCCTCACGGGTATGGGGCCTTCTTCAGGGGTGGAATGTCTACTCTTCAATAACGCTAAAAATATCGCACGTATTGCATGCAACTATGAGGCCTAGTGCGCTCACCTGTTTATTTGGTCATCCAGTAGTATTTCTACAAGACAAAAGAAACAAAAAAGAATCTATAGTGGGGTGATCAACTAGTACAGTTATGGGTAAATATTATTCGCCAAGCACTCTTCCCCGTGTTTTCTAGATGAGTATTAAATTTTAACTGTTATCCTTTAATCTATGGTACACTAGGTGAATTTCCCTTGATACCCCTATTCTACAACCAGGATCTCAATCCGCATATATACATTCAAACGAAATCTGTTTTTCGGTGAATCCTCCAACCGGTTTCCAAAGTGCTTATAGTGATGGGTGTCAAAATCACAAGCATCAATTTATTAATACACACAAATATTGTGATATATTGTGTGGAAACCATCTATGTGCCTAAATCTCTTATTTGAATTAATTTTATACCATGTCATTCTTGATCTAAATTTCTCTGCTTACCTACTGGGTAACGCTACTAAGCACCATGCGGGTCAGGAGGTTCGGTGCTGTCTTATAGTCAAACACTGTTGGAATAAAATGCATCATGTGTCATCTGTTTGTTTGCAACAATTATTCCCAATAGTGTGACCAATCATGTTTGTTAGTCAGCTGTAGCTCTGTTATCCCCACAGCCTAGGTTGCAATAATCATGCTCCCTTCTCAAGATATATTTGTCGGTATGAGAGATACGAGGTCCAAATCCAATGACAGGATCTTACTCACATCAAAAGCAAGTGTATGGTTATATGAAGGTGAAATAGGTTTGAAAAGGCTCCCTTGAGCCATTGAGCTGACGAGCTTGTGGAGATGCACCTGTGCGCCTGTGAGAGGTACTGAGACCTGAAAGGATTGTGGCAGCCTGCTCAGCAACTCCAGATCAAATTTGTTTTTATCTCTACTGATGACGGATGATATCCAGAAACACGTGTCTAGAGATTTACAGCACTAACCTGCACCAACTTTGGTGGAATACTCCAGTACAATTTCAAGTAAGCATGTACCATGAACTGCATTTACCATAATGCTAAGGGGCGAACTGTGCTGGGAGGTGAAGCAGTGTGCTCCCACCCCTTTTTTGTATTTTTAACGTCACTCATCTGGTTCCCTGCATGGCCAGTTAATATTTTATATAAGAACTCCCATAACATCTTTTGGTTGAGGCCGCCCAGGTAGTACCATCTTACCTGGGTGTGGAAAGACGCATATGATGAAGCATGTCACAATAAGTGAGTGAGGTGTCTTCTCCAATATCTTTGGATACCCTTTCACCCTAAGACAGTTGAAGGATTAGTATTCAACCAGAGTGGGACCCTGATCTTCTCCCTTCCCCCTTCCCCCTTCCCCCTTCCCCCTTTTTCCTTGTATTGTCTGAATATCTGTAACGGATGGACAGACACCGGCAGTTGCCCTTTGTGATGCAATTATATCTGGGAGATTGCAACTGACCTGCTTCTCTCACTCTCTCTTGTGACAAAGAGCACTAAGCATGAATAACATTGATGGACGCCTTGCCAGAAGTTTGTTGTTGCATTGTTCATTGCCTTGCATGTTAGTTGGTGGGGTAATTGGGAGTCAAAATGTGTATGTAACCATACCTTAAGGAACACATATTTACTTTTATTTTGGTAACATTTTTCCAAGCATTTTCATCTACTCTCCGCCAACAATCGATTGGGTAATATTCAGTTCCTGGTGGCTTCATCCAAGATGTGATGACCTCACAAAAGTTATCACATAGGGAATAGAGTTGGATTGGAGGCACTGGCTGGGAGCAGGCAGTATCAATCATGGACTTTTCAGCTAAGCCTTCTATTGGTGTTACGTGAGCTGACAGACACATTTGGCACATAGCAAAATGATCTGATCATAACAATCAGCAATCTTCCGCATTCCTTTACCTCATTAAGAAATAGTCTCAAAGCAATCAAGGCAATTCTTTTGGACCCTCGTACACATGTTTGGTCTTACTTCACTCATAATTTGGAACCTAAATCATTATCCTGCAGCTTTTCCTACGGATAGCATCAGTAATGCCCTGCCTCTAATCTCAGGAGCATGTAACAAGTTTGTCCCTCCTCCAACTTTATTTGCATTATACATTAAACCCCTATTTATTATTATTTTTAAAATGCTTCTATTCCTCCAAGTATATAAAATAATATACAACTTACAATTTTTGCCTTCATGGTAGATTTAGCTTTGTTCACTACAAATCCAGTTTTGATAATTTCCAACATCAGATGTCTACAGGTTAGGGTGGCTGCTAGTCACAACGAAATATGGTATCTACATTTTAGCTACTTTTCTAATTAATTGCCATGCTCTTCCTCTGTGCTTGATTAAGCAAACAGTTATTAAGATGATTATCTTACCCACTAATCTGTATTTCTTTAGAAACCTCGTAAGTCCAGGCATTTTTTAAAAATGTTTCAGTCAATGGTAACCAGTAAGAGAGTACTTCATTTAATGAATGATTTGTTTCCGAGAATTGATTTCATCAAGCATTAGATGCCCGGCTGTGGGGCTCTATACATATTAAAATAAGAATTTAAATAGAAATCTTTTTTGTTTCATTCTTGTTAGAAGTAATATGTCAGAAGTAAAATTAAAAATACCTAATCAAGCAGACCTTCTGGGCCAAATGTAAGAAGCATTTTTCTGTTCACAAAAGGGGCGATTTGCAGAATGGGGTCAATTTGCAGAATCGGGCCGTTTGGGAACAGAAAGAAGCATTTTCTGATGTACCAAACCCTATTTGTGATTTGGTAACCTATTACCAAATTGCAAATAGGGATCGCGATTCGGTGTTAGGTAGGGGTGTGTTTATGGCGTCCTTTCCTAATACCGAATCGCAGCGGTATGTAAAAAGGTTTTATGTCATTTTAGCACCAACTTCAAGTTGGTGGTAACCCTTCACAAATGGGAAGGGTTCCCCAAGGGGCCCCTTCCCCTTTGTGAATGGTGGTACAAACATTTATATTCATGAGGTAGGTCAATTTGTGACCCACTTGGAATCGCTAAATGAAACTCATGGAGCTTTATACATTATGAATAGAGATTACCTAATTATGATTTGCAGAAAATCACAATTAGTTCATCTTTACTTCAAATATTGATACATGTAGCCCTCTGTGCCTTCTTTACCAAGACTTTTAAGCCCTCATTACCAACAGCCCGGTAAACTATGATATGAGTGGTAATTGGTGTTAGCGCACATAAAGTAGTTCTGAGTTTTGTGATAAATATTGGCAGGCGAAACCAGCCAGTATTTATCATGGAAAAAAAGGTAGTATTTACTACAACATGTAGTTTTGGGTGTAGTAAGCACAACAATCTGCATGCTATTTCCCAAAAACTCGTAATAGGCTCGAATTTGTAAATTTCAAATCAGTGGAGTTGGATTTTATGGGGTGTTATAAATACCAACAATTACTGGGCCACTCATAATGAGGATCTAAGAGCTTTTTAGAGAAGCCTGTCAAATCTTGAGGAGGAGTGGAAAAGGGTTAGCTCTGATTAGTTCAGGTCTCCTTGAAGGGTCCATATTGGCCAGCTCCACCCACACAATCATAAGTAGTCTGCCTCTATTGACATTCCACACTTTTAAAAGCTAAACCATATTTTTTGTGCACAACATAGCTAAATTTAAAATTTGAATTATTAGGATAAAATACAGGTTTGAAGAACAGCTTGTGTCATTAGGCATTTGTCGTTGACCTTTCTCTAGTTTGTAGGCTATTGGTAAGTAATCCATTCGAGAAACACCTCATGATGACTTGAAAGCATGTAAAGGCACATATAGATTAAGGGTGGGTGGAGCTCATGGAGCGTCACTACACAGAATTCTGCAAAATTGAATAAAAACTCCGTGGAATTCCGCTCCCCTCCGCTCATTGTAATTTAGGCTGCAGCGTAGCTCGGCCAGCGCATCACACGCCCCCTACCTTCTCCCTGGCTGCAGAATGCAGATCCTCGAGCTTGACAACGAGTCGACGATGCTCTCCGGCTGCCTCCTGCATCCAGCCTCTGGAAGAATACCTCGGTCTGCCTGGCCTGCAGCAGACCTTCTCTTGTGTGCGCATGCCTGTTATTGTACGCATGCACACTAGAAACCTGCAGCGATTGCGAGCCCCCACTGCAGCTCTGCACATGCGCCCTGGCACCTGGCTCCCTACTCTATGCCGCACAACAAAAAAGGAAATGATAAGGTAAGTTATTTTACTTATAACTTTAAGGAGGTTGTGGTTCTGGATGGTAAACTCCGGTACACAGTGGCGGGACACAGAGGTTTTTGCCAAACTCCGCTTTCCAAGCAGAATGCGTAGTGGCAAAAACTCTGAAAACTCAGCTGGCTGAGCAAAGTTTACCACCCACCCTTTAGGCCTATTCTGATGTCTATTCAGTCCGAGGATTTCTACTACAATATACATTAAAAAGACAATACAATTTTCTTTTACTGGCAAAGCCATCGAAATCACAAGTGAGCATCCCTTTCTTTAAACATTCCCTTGATAAAGTATTACTTGCTTTTTTTAACTTTGAGAAGTGCATAAGAGAGACATCAATTGACACTGTCCCACTAGAGCTTTAAAGAATGTGTTGTCAATTTCTATGCAAAGTTGTTCATATTGTATTTTAGGTATATAACCATCTCAGCATTGTTATTTAGGTTTTGATCTGTTTTTGTTCATTTGTAAGTTGCCTGTGCAGCTAGAAAAATCTTCAAACCGTATGGGCTCAGGGGAGATGGAGTACCGATGCAGTGTGGAGGCAAAAAGGTTTGATGCCGGTAGAGTAAAAGGCAGCAGAGTGACTAGAAAGGACTAGATATTTTGTTTATCTGAGAAGGTAATGTTCATCTAGGAGGGAAGCAGGTCTGGAGTTCCATAATGTATAATCCATGATGTACATGTTGACGAATGTAAGATAACCTCCCAAATTGTGTGATGATCAATTATCACTAGTAGATATGAGTGTGACTGATTCAGCCACAGTAAAGGGGTTAGACATACCAATTGCTACATTCTTTCAATGCTTATTTAAAAAATAGAGAAGTTCTGTGTCTGTCTTAATTGTTATAAAAAGTACTTAAAAATTGTGTTTGTGTCCAAATTAGTGTCCCAGTTTTGCTATCTCGCTCATGTAATAGTTCCATAAAGCTAGCGTCTTTGCCTCATTGACATCATAGACAGCTTTGTTACCAACCATCCCCTTTATGGGCAAGCTTAAAGGTCTGATTTAGAGTTTGGTAGATGGGTTACTCCGTCACAAGATGATGGACATCCTGTCTGCCTTATTACAAGTGCCTTAGAATATAAAGCAGTTGTAATAAGGAGGACGGAATAGCCTTCGCGTTGTGGTGGAGTAATCCATCTGCCAAACTCTGAATCAACCCCTACATCTGGTTCTATATGCCTGAGGTAGTTATTTAGTGGTGGAAGAAGGAGCCCAAAAATATTCTTATGCAGTCAGTAAGGGGTCTCTGAGAGCCTCTTGCCCTGTACGTAAAAAGCAGACCTATTATGTCCTGCCAATAAATAGAATGCCACATTTTACAGCACTGAGATCAAATTCACACAATGTGATAAGCTGGACAAAAGTCAATATGGAATGCTAGACTTCTATGGGTACATACCATCAGCAGTGTATAATCTTCATTATACCAAAGTGACCGATCTCTTTGACCGTAGAGCTCTAAGGAATAGATGGTAGAATTCCTTGTGTGTTGTTATGACTACCTCTAGGCTATTCAATTGTCTGTTTCTGGCTTGAAATTATTTATTTTAACTGGGGATTGACGTTATATTTTGTATATGTCTCACTGTTTCCTGATGAACTAATGTGTAAATATTCTGCATCTTTGTGTTTCTTTCCCTAAGATAAAAAAAAATGTGGCATGCGTTGAGCACGTTTTGCTCTAAAATAGTGCAATCAGCCATTGCACAAACTCCTAACATTCTGTAAATAAATAGATACATTTACATGAGAAATACAGAACAATATTATCCATCAGAATCATTTTGGGCCACATGTATCATTCCCATTCGAAAACCAGGAATTTGCAATTTGTGAATGGGAAATCAATTTGTGAGCCGACCTATGTACTAATACATCCCATTGCAAATTGTCCATTTACCGGGTTGCAAAATGCCCCGCCTAATGAATATTGTAAAAAATTGCATTATTACTTTGGCTATTTAAACACCCACCTCAAGGAATAATCAAAGCACTTGTCAGAGTGAACCTTCAATTTCACTAAATTAACCTGAGCTGAACTTGTTAGGAGCTATGGTATAGAGAAGACAGGCTTAACCTTGGGCAATGTGTAAAGTACTTTTGAAGAACCAAAAGAGTAATAAAGTCAAAATGCAAAGCAATACAAAATGACAAACCACATTATAAAGCTAGAGTAAAATATAACAAACAAAATGACACTGAAATGACAGACATACAATAAGGGGAACCAGAGATATGCATTTAAAAACATTTAAGTTGAAATAGCTCCAAAAACACAAAGTGCCAATGATAATCAATGGTCGGAGTAGACCTGGACCTAGGCGCAATTTGAGGCCGACCGCGATGGAGCATAGGTCAGATACACCAGCCAGGTTTGCCCTTTCACCTTCTTGCTAAGGGTCAGATTCACAAAAAGAAGTTACACCTTTGAGTATGTTTACACTTTGTAGTAAACTAACTACAAAAGTGTAAGTTACATGGCTCCACTCCCATATTAATGCATTTGTTCTTGTGTGAGTGGGTGATATCCTTCCCTGCCCCTTCCTAAACCACTCTTAATACTCCCTAAACCCATCCGCTTAAGTAGTAAGTCTGCCCCTTTTCCAACCCACTTCCCTGTTTCCCTCCCACATTTACTACTTGTTGGAAAACGGGGCAGTATCTGTGAGGCCTGCACAAATAACATGTCACATTTGTCCTTCCCTGGGAACCAAACACCCTAGTGCAGCGCCTGACTCTCAGAGGGTAGCGTTGCAGAGCAGTCTAAGGCTTACTCAAGGGAGGTGGTGTGGGCTAGTAATCGCCATTACAGGTGCACAGAAATAACACTCAATAATTGATTGTCCAGTCTGTACTTTGCTTTATAAAAGTAAGAGTACATTTATTAAACACACACACTACTCAATACTATGCCGCAATTTACAAATATACATAAGCTGTTGGAATTACTTCGTGACATTGCATAACACCTCCACCCCTCCTGAAGGGGGGGTGGGGTCTAGTACCCCCACTCCCATGTATGCACATCATCTTGCCCCCCAATGTAGTTAGTTGAACATAACCTGGAGCGAGGGCCCTGCGCACTGGCACCATCCCACTGGCGACCCACCCCATTATCTAAACAAGCCTTGAAAATGGGTACCCCTGCCTTGGTGACACATAACCCGGACTAAACATGTCATACTGACCAAACCGTATACACCTCTACATCTTTAGTGGCTAACAGTCTGGGTTGTTCTTCACCTAAGCGCAGCAGCAAGAATACATGTTTAAGCATCACCTTAGAATGATAGTACTCATCAACCTTTGTTGATCATTATAATGCATTGCAATTACAGCCCCTAAAGGCATCACAGATGAAATCACAGGATTAAGCATATACAGCCAGACACCCTGACAGGAATGTCTAGCAACATAACCCCTCATTGCTTATGACTTCACATTACACATGTGACTTACAGTCCCTCCATGGAAATAACATTGGTCAATGCACTTCATAGAGATTACATTAGTAATGCACTTCTCGTGCCATTGCACCTCTTCGCCTCCAGGGGATGCCCTTCTCCAGACATCCCCAACTCAGCCCCTCAATCCCTTGGTGCACTCCTCCATCCACCCCCAGCTGTAGAAAAAAAGTTCCAGCCCAAGAGGTGATTCCATGCTGGCTGAGCCCTTGAGGGGTTATTTCTTCACAGTCCCCAGAGACTTAGGGAGGGGACTTTCTCTCGTGCTGGGGTAGACTGCGTTGCTCCTGCAGCTCCCCCTGCACCTGGGCACACTTTTGGCGGTGACCCCGTCCTCCTGGGGTCACCGCCAACCGAGGAAACGCTGTTTTCCCTTGCAGACCGGTCCGGGCCTGCAGGGCATTGTGGGGCGCTCTCCTCCCGGCTCTTGAATATTAGAGCAGCGGCTCCCCCGCTGCTCCGGGGAGAGCTGCGCTACTTTTCATCCTCGTGCTTCACGCTGCATCCAGTCCTCGGTGGGGGGCCCGGTCCCACCCGGACCCCCAGGTGAGTGTATGCGGCTCGGGGTGCCCACCCTCGGCTGTTCGCTGGTTTTCGGGGGCCCGGTCCCACCAGGGCCCCTCGCAGCTCCTCCCTTGGTTTCGGGGTCCCGGTCCCACCCGGGACCCCCGCCTGCTTACTCGTTGGAGGGCAGCACGGGGAGCCCACCCCCGGCTGCCCCCGCCGGCTCCCCACCTGGCCAGCACCCTTGCGTGCTGGTGCGGGAGCCGGTGCCGCAGTTCTGGTCTGCCAGCTCCGGCAGGCAGACGCGCAGGCCTTCGCTGGCTCCTCCGGCCCTCGGGGGAGTGCAACGGCACTCCCCACCCACTTTACTCTACTTCGGGGCCCAGAGATGGGGTCGCGGGCCCCTCCTCCTCTTCAAGGGGAGCGCGCCGGCACTCCCCGACTTGCATTTCCTCGGGGCCCGGAAATGGGGTCCCGGGCCCCTCTTCCCACCTTTGCAGGGAGCGCGCCGGCGCTCCCCGTCTTTGCTTCGGGGCCCAGAGATGGGGTCCCGGGCCCACAGAGACCTCTTCGCGTGGGGCGCGACGGCGCTCCCCGCCTCCTCCTCCGCACACGGGGCCCGAAGTTGGGATCCGGGGCCCCTCCCCCAATCTTCACGGGGAGCGCGTAGGCGCTCCCCGGTTTCATTTTTGGCGGGGGCCAGGGTGGGCTCCTGGCACCCCACGGGGCACCTTCACGGGGTGCGCCACGGCGCACCCGACTTCACTTCTTCTGGGGACAGCCCCCGGGACCGGACCCACCCCAGGGGCACATTCAAGACCGGCGGCAGAGCCCCACGCGCTTCGTCGTTGGTCTTCATGGAGGTCAAAGGTCACCTACCTTCTGGGGGGCATATCTCAGCCCCCAGGGTACTGATCTGCGCCATTTTCGCCTCCTCTTGCTCCTGGTGGCGCTCCCCAGCCACTGGGAGCACTCTCTTTCGCCCTCTGGGTCTCACAGAGGGTGGATTCAGCAGGGAGCTGTCTTCACTGGCTCCCTGCGCCAGCCTTCAGCCTGGCTCTCCTCCTGGGCCTCTCTTCTCCTTGCGCAGAGGCCCAGGCTTCTGCTCACTGGTCCTGGTCTCCCTTCCTGACGTTCCCTGATGGTCCTGGGCCAGTCTGGAGGTTCTTCCTTCCAGCTTCCCATGGTGCCAGGCTCCAGCACCAGTCGTTCTCAGCAGACCACACCCCAGAGAGAGCTCCTCTTCCTTTGCAAACTCTTTTTAAGAATTGGGGAGGGGGCTGGCAGGAAGTCTCTGTTTGCCCTATCACACAGCGACACATCACTTCTCTGCCCCTGCTCCCTCCTTCCTGCCCAGGCCTCTGGGTTTGTTCAAAATGGCGTCATCCAGGGGACTCATGCCACATGGTCTCTAAGAGCCCCTTCCCCCCTCGCTGCCTTCTCTCCAGAGCAGCTTGGTGCCTGGCACCAGGTGACAGCTGCTGATGGATGAACCTGTAGCTCCACCCATCTTCTCTTCTTGGAGTGGAGGCTTTTGCCCTTGGAATGCTTGTTGGGCAGGGCTGCCTGGGGGAGGAAGGTCATCAATTCAGCCTGGCCGGGTCAGCCCCAGCCAGGCCCTGGTTATGAGCTGACTCAGAGAAATATGTCATTTCTGGATGACCCAAAAGCAGTACAAATATGACTTTGGACTCTGCAGAATACTTCTTCTCACACAAGTTACAGTGGACTTTTTAGTGCGTGTCTGGAATTTGTAGGCCTTAGGAAAGTGAAACTAGCCCATGGGCTCCACATCCCCATAGGAGAATAATAAAGTGAAAAACAGTAAAACACACAGACTTTCCCTGGCATGTTTCTTCCCACTGTATAAAGCCTATTCCATGTCACCACCCAATTCTGCATAAGTCCTGCCACACCAGTCTATCTGCACCTGTTCCTTGGCTGCACACGCCAGGAATCTCCCCTGCGCAGCCCCTACACGTGTGCACACGCATGTACACATGTGTCCGCATGTAACCAGCCCGGTGCCCCTTACTCCAGCTGCAGCGCAGCGGCCTAGTCAAGCCAGGGGGACACCAATAAAATCCACATTCAGTCTCTTTCATCATGAGTTCATTGTGGGTGAGTCCCAACTTATGAGGCTCTCCCACAGTAATAACTCAACAAATAGGTGTTCAAAAAGAGAAAAAAACGGGAAGCTCAGATGGTCAGAACCACCTTCTAACACTACTAAAATCTATACTTAGGTGTGCAGAGACTCCACAGCTGGGGGGAAGAACTGAGCATGTAAGTATAGGAAAATCGTATACCTTGTAATACATTTAGTAGTACTACAAAATGTGCTACAAAGTGCAATTTGTGAATCACGCCTAATGTCTTTTAAGTTACAATCATCCACAGGAGTATACTGCTAATGCCCCCAGGACCTCAGTGGAGGCACTTAGAGGCTCATGGGCTGTCAGTCAGAGCCTAATAGCAGGGTCCAGTGCAGGTCCAGTTGACGATGGCCAGCTGGTTACTTCTAGCAAAAGACATCCTTCAGTTTGTTGTCTTTGTGTACCACACAGGAGGCCAGTCAACGGACACTTGGAGTCAACTTCTTTGTCCTGGAACCAAGGGGGAGCAGACCCAGTCCTTCAGGGCTCGTCTCAGGTCACAGAGAGCAGGTCCAGTCCTCTTCTGATATTCTGCTTTTCTAGAAAGTGTTCTGAAGAGGGCGCCCAGAGATGTAACATTCATGTCTGGCACTAGGTTGTGGGTGGGGGTGACTCACGGCCCCTTGCTAACCACAATGTTCCTACTTTTGCAGTAGTTTCTGTTTACTTTACTGCAAACAGGCTCAAAATGTAATGTGTCAGGGCAAATCCATGATGTTGAAAGTCTTCAACCAACTAAACTTCAGCTCTGATGCCTGGAGTTGTGTGGGGAGTGTACTATGGCAATTCCAGTATCCTCCCATATTTAACACTAAAATTAGGTTCAAAGCAGGCACTATACCCACAACAAACCCAGAGACAGATATCTGGCAGGCCAAAAACAAAGTCCTTCAGCTACCAGATAGGGAATCCACAAGAATTGTCTTGGCATCCTGTTTTCTTCCTTTGAAGTGTACACCAAGTGTTACATATAGCCCAACAGACTTGCTGAAGCAGCATTAGTACTAAGCCAATCTATAAATATTAAAGAGATTTTAATGGAAATTAAAAAGGGTCCTACCAGGAAGGAACCAAGACAATGGGGTCTTGATGGTTGTCTTCAAACAGAACATTCCACTATGGTCCTAAATAATAATAAATGTGGAGAGAGGAGTGGTCATTAGCCCAATTATAGGGTCTTGGAAAGAAGCAGTATTTGTTCCTGTCTTCATGGAAAGGGTCAGGAGCCAACCTACTAGTTCTCATCCAACTTCTTTACTGGACTTGACCACCAAAACCTTAGGTAGTGTCCTTCTTTTCAGACTTGAAGTATGGGCCAAATAACACAATTTGTCACCAGATGTCCAATATGAATTCCACCCTGGTGTTGGCACAGTAGATCTATCTCTCAGTCTTTATCTTCTAATTGGGAACTATATCAAAGCCAGAAGAGGTGCCATACATTTAGTGTTATGGATCTCTCCTTTGCTTTTGATACTATAAATTGATCTAAGTTATGTTTCATAATGGAATATTTGGGGGTGGAGAAGTCCCTTGTGGCATTGCTCAGTTGGGTACATTGGGGAACGTCTGAAAAGGCATGTTACAGCCCAAACGGGGAGTGCTCATCATTAATAATCTCCAACCATGGTACAGGGTTGTATTTCAGAACCTTCTTTGTTTTTTATTTCTATCAATGGGTTGGATAATCATCTTTGGCTTAAACTAAAAGATATGCAACAAAGTGGAAAGCACCCGATCCCAATTTATTTGTATGTGGATGACACAGTTATTATTGCAAGAATCGCTAATGGTCTGCAAGTTTCACTGGATTCATTTACTTCGTTTATGCATGAATTAGATTTATGGTTCAAATCGGTTTACTGATTTTCAAACGATTGTGGCACCTACATACAGAGGCTGCTGGATGATACTTTGGTATGCTCAGAAAGGCAGAAACCAACCCCCCCTAAATTAATGTAAACATCAACCTTATCCATTCCCCCAAAGTTCCTTCAAACCTCCCCTCCCTCCTCCAACATGTGTAGTGAAAAAAGCATTATGAAAGTAAAGTAAGTAGTCCAACAGGGATTGTGTCCTATATCCCCACCTCTGTGTCAATGCTGCACAGCTGGGGTGCAACTGCAGGCCATGGTTGGTGAGTGTATGAGTCATTACACCTGCAAATACCAAAGGCATGAAAGTTCCCTAAATTCCTGTGAGAGGAAGTAATGCACAGCCCGCAGGTCTTCTCAAATTTGGCTTCTCTTGCATCTATGGTGGCGGAGATCCTCTCCATCCCTAGGATAATCCACAATCTATGAATCCACGCTCCGGTTCCGGGACCGTGTCTTTTCCCCACAGTGCCACAATAGTGGGTTTAGCTGCGCATACGGCCATTGTGAAGGCCTTCCCCTGAGGGGAGTATAGTCAGTATGTGAGTGCGTTGGGGAGGCCCAGGATAGTCTATGCAGGGAACGGAGGAATGCCAGTTTTGAATATTTGAAGTATGCTGATGAGGACCTCCATCCAGTAACATTTAAGCTTGGGGCAGTGCCACACGAGATGTGTGAGTGTACCTGACGGACTACATTTTCTTCAGCATGCAGTTGATTTAATAGGGGACCAAGAGTGCATGTGGACTGGGGCATAATACCAGCACTGGGTGATTTTAATCATTGCATCTTTATGCCCACTGCACTGGTCACTGACAAGTGGGTACGATTAAAAGTCTCTGTCAACTCCTCATGCGTAAGTGTGAGCTTTACCTTCCACCTCTTTTGTGCCAGATTCCATGGTAGAGGGATGGCTTTCTTGACTTTAATTTAAAAGTTATCTTTTCTAAAAATCAACTATCATGACTAGTGACTCAAAAAATATTAAATCTAAACCCTATTCAATTGGGGGGTCCCTGCTGCAAAGGTCAAAAATGTTAACTACCTTGGGATTCATTTTGATTCTAAATTAAATTGCGAACACCTACTTAATTTAAGATCTCAACAGCTTCACAGAGCAATAGCAGCAATTTTCCGATTTGCCTCTAAATTAGGCCTTAAGCCAGTGAAAGAACTGAAACAAATATGCAAGATTACATTTATTCCGGTGGGGCTTTATGTGGCAGGAGTTTGGGTATATACAGTGCTGAAACCCTTCAAAAGATACCTTTATCTGTAGGTTATTATCAGTTCCGTAGGGCACAGTTACATGTATCTGTCATGCAGAGGTGAGAATGAGCCACAAGGTAGTCGTTAATATGGTGACTCTTCTGATGTTATGGATTAGATTTGGCATAAGCCTAAGGTTTGTTTCTCAAGGTTAATTCTATAACTCGATTTTTAAACCTGATAATATAGATGATGCATTGAAAGAGTAAGTGAAATCTCTATTTTTCAAATATTGTTCTTATGCCCATTATTCAAAGTTTCAAACCATTGCAGGTGGTTGGTTGTGAAGTATTATGTATTGTCCACTACCCCTAGGATGGAACCTTATCTTGTCTTAATAGGTAACCCACAATAGAGATCTTGTCTTATCCAACTTCATTTTAGCACATTGCACTTTCGGGTAGCATTTCTTTTGCAGGGCACGTGGTTCTCAGCTCTTCCTAAATGCCCATGTGATAATTTGTCACATCAAAGCGCCATTCAGTCCATGCTTTTTTGCACATTATACAGCCATCAGCACAGTCAGTTTCTGGCTCGATAATGTGAGCTTCCAGTGCAAGGCAGTCGTTTGACCTGCCCTCTCTGCAAGTTTACCATCAAACTTTATGTCTTCACCCCTCCTATTTTCTGAAATTTCTTTTGTTGGTTTTAGGACTCTGTGCACTTTTTTGACTGCTAACCAATGCTAAAGTGCCTGTACTCTCACCTAAAACATAGTACAAGTGGCCTACAACTGATTGGCACATTTAATTTACTTGTAAGTCCCTAATATATGGTACAAGCTGTACCCAGGGCCTGTAAATTCAATGCTACTAGTGGGTCTGCAGCACTTATTGTGCCACCCACTATAGTAGTCTTTTGAAACGTGTCTCAGGCGTACCACTGCAGCCTGTAGCATAGTTTTAAACTGCCATTTCGACCTGGCAAAATAAACCTTTGTCAGGTCTATGCCTACCTTTTTAATACTAATTAGTCACCCCTAAGGTAGGCAGTAAAGGCTCCTAGGGCAGGGTGCATTGTATTTCAAAAGTAGGACATGTGGGTTTATGTTTTAAATATTATGGGAGTGAAGAACTCCTAATGTCATTTTTAACTACTGTAAGGTCTATCTCTCCCATTGGCTAACACTGTGTTACCTTATTACATTTAATAAGTGCTAACTTTGGATTGGGAGCAGGTAGAGATGGCATGTTTAGACTCCAATGAATTGTAATTTAGATTCGTCTTTAATGGAAGGTTGGATTTTAAGTCACAATTCTGAAAATGCTACTTTTGGAAAGTTTTACAAAGAGAAGAAAATAGGCACAGTAAAAATACTTTTGAGAAAAATGAATTAAACCAAACAATATATATTTGCTTGGAAATCCAACTCAATCAATTATGGCAATATTATTTTAGAAGTTGGCATTTTCCTGCCCTAACCATTTTGTTCCTCTGCCAGTGTCCCAGGTCACATGATTGTGAATGGCTGTTGTTGGGCTTGGTGTTTTCCTCTTAGACAGTGACAAAAAAGGGGACTAGGTATGGGCAGAATGGGCCATCCTGCTGTTCCCTGCCCCACTTATACTTCAAAGGGCTTCCCTCCATCACACACAAAGGCACCTGACGCAAGCATTTTGTCATCCCAGGCTTCTTGGACCCTTTACAGGTGAAGGAAAGAACTTTCCAGAAACAGTTGTGGGGGTAGGACAGGCGCTTCCCCCATACACAAATGTTGGCATCAGGTCTGGTTACCCTCACGGGTGATGAGCAGCGCTCTACAAATCCACTTTACATTACATTACATCCTTGGCATGGTTTTCCCCCTAACATTTTGCCTTCAGGCCTCCTGTTTGCTGACTTTTTGTTTTTATAGGCTTTAGGACTCTACATGTTACCGCTGTTGACCAGTGGTAAAGTGCTTTGCTCGCTCCCTAAAACATGGTAGAATTGGCATATACCCAATTGGCACATTTAATTTACCTGTAAGTCTCTAGTAGAGTGGCAGTACCTGCGCCCAGAGCCTGTAAATTAAATGGTACTAGAGGGCCTGCAGCACTGATTGTGCCACCCACTTAAGTAGCATTTGAAACATGTCTCAGGCCTGCCATTGTAGCCTGTGTGCGCAGTTTAAAACTGCCATTTTGACCTGGCACAATAAACCTTTTGCCAGGCCCAAACCTTTCTTTTTAATACATGTAAGTAGCCCCTCGGGTAGGCCCTAAACAGCAACAGCCCAGAGGGCAGGATGCAGTGTATTTAAAAAGTTGGATACATACTTTTTACTTTTTCATGTGCTGATAGTGAAACACTTATAAATTCTTTTTCCACTATTTCAAGGCCTACCTCTCCCATAGGATACCAATAGAGTTACCTTATTTCATTTAATAAGCTGTAATTTCCAAATGGAAACAGGTCCCGTCCTTGTTTGATGTCTTTGGAATTCAATTAAGAAATTCTAACATATGGTGAAGTCACATTTTAAATTACAATTCTGAAACTGCCCCTGTTAGAAAGCTTGCATTTTCCTGCCCTGGCCAATTACGGCCTGATTACAACTTTGGCAGTGCGGTGCCAAGTCTGCCCCGCTGCCGCACTACCAAAGCCGTGGTCAGGCCGCCCGCCAGATTAGGAGTTTCTTCCTGTCTGGCGGGTCATGTTGTGCCCCCCGGTATGCATCCCAGGGTGCAGAGGCACAAGGGGGCCCTCTAGGGCCCCATTTTTATTGTACGCCAGGGTGTTCATGGAGGAGGAACCGCCATGAAAACCATGGTGGATAGGAAGCTCTTAATATGCTTGGTGGGACTGCTGTGGTCCCGCCAAGCATATTGATACCTCCTGACCACCGCAACTCAGCCAGGGAACAGCTGTTCCCTGGGGTCTATAGTGGAGCAATGGTAGTCTGACCGCCCTAATTGTAATAGGGCATTCGGGAGACTGCTGCGCCCATATGAGTCTGGCAGTCTGTGGACCACCAGACTCGTAATTAAGCCCCATGTGCCTGCAGCCTGTCTCTCGGTCACATGACTTGGTGTAGCTAACAGTTGGGCTTTGTGTATTCCTCCTAAACAGCCACACAATAGAGAGCTTAGGTGTGCCTGGATGGGCCAGCACTGCCAGGATAGAAGGGCGCATCTGTGCACAGCCCTACTTACACTTAGATACGCTGTGTCCTGCATCCACACAAAGGGCTGCATACTCCCTGTAGTTAGTGTGGAGCCAGGGCAGGGAAGACAGGAAGCATGTGGAATTCAAAGGGAAACCTCAATAAGCTTCTCCATCTTCTAAAGAAGGCCCAGGTATAAATATTGGAGCTCAGACACCAACTCTTTAGTGCACTTCTGGACCTGTGCATACTCTGCCAGGAAGAATGACTGCAGTACTGCTGAAAGGACTGCCACTCTGATGGACCCCTGTTCTGAAGGACTGCTGCCCTGCTGTGCTGACCTGCTAACTGCTGCCCTCTTGCCTGGATGAGAAGGACTGGACCTACATCTGTTGAACTCAGGAACCCGGAGTGACTCCAAGGGCTAGTTGGCTGGCCTCCTGACTACAGCCTCAGGGATAGAAGGCTCCAACAACCTTGAACCAGTACCTGGACTCTACCATCTGTGGGTCCTACCCTGCCAAGTGGTGTCACCACAGTGAATGAATGAGTCCTGGAACCTTACTATGCGTAACTTCATCGACGCAGTCATTCACATCGTAAATCTCTTATCGACCTCCGCCTCGATGACAAATCAGTTTCTTGCCTTTCAACTATTTGAACACAACACATCACCTAAACTCTGGGATGCTTCTTCAATACTAGACTTCACATCGCAAGACCTCATTGGCGGGAACCTCAAAGATAATGCAGTACCATACATTGCAGCTGAGCAAAGTTCTCCGAACGGATGCATCGCCTCAGTGGCGCAATGCATCCTTGAAACGGGAGCTCGCAACTCTCTGCAACCAGGACTTAAGATACTCTTGTTCAGCAGCCCTAACTGGGTCCCTGTATGTGGCCCGAGCTCCATCGTGTTCGACCTGTACTTGTGACTTTGTCCTGGTCCAACACGACCAGATATCCACAGTTGACGCTTTGTGCTTTTTGGAGTTATTTTCACTTAATTCTTTAAACTTGCACATCTCCGGTGCTACTGATTAGGGTTTCACCTTCTTCAACTAGTAACCCAATTTCTCACACCCAGTAAATTTGCAAACCCTGTAGTATTAAATTTTGCTGCAATCAGTCACTTAAGGCCTGATTACAACTTTGGCGGTGTGGGAGCAGGCTGCCATGCCAATACCCACTCCCACACCGCCAAAGCCGACCGCCGCCCATCCGCAAGATTACAAGATTTCTTATGGTCTGGCAGACAGGCAGCAAGGCGGTCCCACAGCGGTGCCTATAAGAAAGGCACTGCAATGGCAGCGTCAAAGGCTGTTCCTGCACGGTACGGACTGTGCAGTCCATGCCGTGCAGGAAAGGGGGTGCATGCCCAGCCTGTGCCCCCTGCACGCATCTCCATGCACAGGGGCAATAGGGGGCCCTCTATGGCCCCCTTTGTTTCCCCACCTCCAGCATTTTCATGGTGGGCTCACCGCCATGAAAAGACTGGCGATGGGGAAACTCATAATATGCTTGGCTGTGCCGCAGCTGCACTGCCAAGCATATTGCTTCCCTAGACCGCTGTGCCACCATCAGGGATCGCAGATCCCTGGTGGTTGTGGTGGTTCTGTGGAGGTCCAACCACCGTATTCGTAATACGGTGGTCGGACCACTGATGCGGTGTTCCCTGGCTGCCACCGCACCTCCACCACTGGTTAGGTGGTCCGATGGACCGGCAAACTCGAATGAGGTCCTTAATGTTCTTTTACAGACACTAGATTAAGGTTCTGTTAGAAATGGGGGTCTCTAGTTGGCAGAGGTAGGTACCTTTGTCCAAATAGGGACCCTTGCTTCTAGTCAGGGTAAGGGTAACTTTAGATAACCCTGCTCACCCCCTTGGTAGCTTGGCACGAGCAGACAGGCTTATCCCAAAGGCAATTTGTAAAGTATTTGTACCAACACTCACAGTAACACAGTGATAACAACACAAATGGACACCACACCAGTTTAGAAGAATAAAGTATCTTTATCTAAGCTCAACAAGACCAAAACTACAAAAATCCAACATACAAGTATTAAGAGAAATGACTCTCAAAAGGTTTTAGCAACTGAGTCCATAGAAAACTGTGGATGCGTGATTTCTTGCAAAGTACCTGTGGTTGCGACAAAATTCACCAAGCCAAACAGCCGCAGCGATGGGAAGCGACAAAAAAACAAAGAGATGCGTCGGTTCCTGAGACCTTCGTGGATGCGATGAGACAGTTCCGCTGGACACAGGGGAGCGGTGCGTCAGGTCCGGTCTGTAGGGGGAAGAGATGCATTGATTCTGAGACGACTCCGATCCACGGGTGATTCGTCGGGGAAAACTTGCTGCACAGGGTTGATGCGTGGAAATCCGGGATGCATTGGCGAACGATGCAGCGGCCTCGAGCTGCGCTGCGTTGGTTTCTTCAGCCGCGATCCCTCGATGCATCAATTCTTGCAGCGGCGACAGGTGCTGAGTCGGTTTCAGCAGCAGCGCGGTAGTGCGGGGAGATTCTTCTCGCACCACGGCTTTGCATCGCAAAAACTGTAGCAAGAAGAGCGATGCGTCGATTTTCTTGTTGTTGCTTTCCAGCTCCCAGTAGCAGAAACAACCTCCAGAGGCCACACACAGCCACAGGCACTCATGGCAGCTCAGAACTCCCAACAAGGAAGTTCAGGGGAGCTGGGGTGAAGTCTTTGTGTTCCTGAGACTTCAAAACAGGAGGCAATCTCTACTCAAGCCCTTGGGGACTTTCCTCAAGCAGGGGACACAGCAAAGTCCTTCTCCTTTCCTTGGCAGAAACAGCAACTGCAGGCCAACCCCAGACACACAGCAAGGGCAGTACTTCTCCTCAGTTTTTCCAGCTCTTCTCCTTGGCAAAGGTTCCTCTTGATTCCAGAAGTAGTCTAAAGACTGGGGTTTTGGGTCTGATACTTATACCCCAACATGTATTTGTTCTCTCTGTGCAAGGGGCTCTGAGCCCAGTTCAAACCAGTTCTGGGGGGCACTCTGCAAGTGCACAACAACATCCATTGTCAGTGTGAGCCCTGGCTCCAGACACATCATAGGGGGGCGGAGCCAGCATTGTGGAAAGCAGGCACAGCCCTATTCAGGTACAGGTGCTACTCCTCCCACCACTCCAAATGCAGGTCAGGCCTATTCAGCCTAGTGCTGACTCATCCAGACTACTAGAGCCACTGCACCTCCCCAGCCCCTGTCACTCCAAAGCTAGACAGTCAATCCACAAACAGGCAGAGGCACACAGGATGGATGAACAAGAAAATTGCAACTTTCTAAAAGTGGTATTTTCAAACACACAATTTAAAAACTATCTTTACTAAAAGATGTGTTATTAAATCCTGAGTTCAGGGATACCAAACTCCATTTTTCTATCTTATCATATGGGAAGATATGCTTGTAAAATGTTACAAAGCATTCCCCATTCTGTCCTATGGGGCAAGATAGCCTTTCAATAGTGAAAAAAGAAATTGGCAGAATTTCACTATCAGGACATGTTACACACTCCAGTAAATGTCCTACCTTTCACATACACTGCACCCTGCCCAAGGGGGTACCTTGGGCCTACCCTAGGGGTGCCCTATGTGTAAGAGAAGGGAAGGGTAGGGTCTGGCAAATGGGTGCATTTCCCAAGTTGACATGGCAGTTAACAACCTGCGCACAGGTACCGCGGTGGCAGGCCTAAGACATCTTTTCAGGGCTACTCATGTGGTTGGCACTATCAGTGCTGCAGTCCCACTAGTAGCATTTGATTTACTAGCCCTGGCACACTCAGTGCACTTTACTAGGGACCTACTGGAAAATCAATTACGCCAATCATGGATAACCAATCACAATAACAATTTATACAGAGAGCATATGCCCTTTAGCACTGATCAGCAGTGGTAAAGTGCCCAGAGTCCTATGGCCAACAAACACAGGTCAGGAAAAAAATAGGAGGAAGAAGCAAAAGGTTTGGGGATAACCCTGCAAAAAGGGCCATTTCCAACACAAGCCCTTTCCAGCCTAAAGCCAGGGTAGACCAATCAATACCTCAATAGGCTTCCCTGCTTGGTGCGATAGAACCTGGAACCTGGCCCGAACAGCAGGGGTCTATTCCTGTTCTATGCCTCCCTGAACCCAGTTGGATCTCTCTATCCATACTTTCAGGGCCCACTATACTAACCCATTGGGGACCCTTCTCCTCACCTGGGGACCCCATCTGTGCAGCGCCTAAACTTACTTTGCTCACAGAGGTGTCCTAACAGGTAGACAGTACCCACATGGCCAAGACAGTGGTGTGGCCCAGTCGACCCCCGGGGTGTGACTCCTGCCCCCCTCCCAGGGGCAACTCTGTCCACCAGGACAGCAAGCCACAGTGGCCACTGACAGCGGTCAGTGATGAGAGCCAGGCCTCATGTCTTTCAAGCCTCTCTAACCACTGTGGCGTCAGTAAGTGGGGGCAGAAGCCCAGGTGCCTGGCACCTTTTCTCCACTCTCCCTTCTGCCAAGTCAGGTATGGCATCCTGACACTGGCCCCCAGCCCACGGTCTGTACCCTACGGCTGGACAGGAGACTGGGGTTGGCTCTCCCACACCCTGTCTTCCTCGCTGGGGCTCTGCACCCTCCCACCTGGAGCGATACCCCCGGAAGACAACTTGGTAGGGGCACTGTTAGCAGTCTCTCCTTCCTCCAGGTCAGGGGGAACACCCTGGACCTGTGCCTGGCAACCCAGGACTTCCAGGGGAGTACACCAACCCCCCCCAAGGGAAACACTCTCCTCATGAGCTGTGCCAGAGTCTGCCTGGTGCAGATCTCCAGGCTCCTGTCCACTGGACAGAGCATGAAGACCCCCCAGGCCAGAAATGGCCTCACCAGGGTCAGTCCTGGGGTGCTCTGACCTCAGAGTGGGTAACCCCTGACCCACTGGTCCTCCCACTGGGGACTGTCTCCCCCTCTTACCCTTTTCTCTGGACTCATGCACCCTCCCAACTGGAGCAGTGCTGCCATACACCAGAACTGGTGGGATGCTTGTTTCAGCAGTCCCCCCAGTCCACCTGAAGCTTTGGGATCCCCCTCAGGAAATGGCCTCCCAGTACAGACTAGGGCCCCCTCCTGGTGTTCCCTTATGGAACCAACCAGGCCCTGGGACTGGGTTTTGGGCACCTTGGGAGACAGCCCACTCCCACTCCTTCTCCTCTGAGACAGGACGTGGGACCCTACACCCCTCCCACTACACTGGGACCTATCTGGGCTACCACAAACCTCCCCTACCTCACTTGGTTGGGGGAAACCTGAGCCACCCCCGTCAGGATCACTCCCAAAAGCTTCTTCGGACCCCCTGGAATCCACCAAAAGGTCTGCCTCCAGCGCAAGCTCCCCGGAATCAGAGAACTCACACTCCACCTGGTGTTGCCATAGCTCTGGAAAACAGGGACTTAAAATATGCTCTCCAACAATTGAATCACACAGCCCCCCACAGTTGTTAACCAAGCTACCCTTTGCCCCACCATCCAGTGCCTCACACGAGTACCCCACATCACTCTCCTGAGACTGGCAAGACAGTGTCTAACTGTCCCTGTCACGCAACCCATACTCTTCTGGGCGGCCTCCACACTCACACACCAGGACTCCTACCATGGGGGAACCCCTCTCCCTGCACTTCTCTTCTAGAGTCAGTAGAGTGTCCCTCCCACCACCGGGAATATGATCCCCTGTGTCAGTTCCCCAATCCACCTTAGGGACACTGCACACCACTGGAGCTACCTCATAACCCTGAACCCCTTGGTTTATGTCAACCCCCTCCTTCAAATCAGGCACCACATCTCTGGGTGTGTGTACTTCTCCCTCAGCATTAGACACTACATTTTTGCTGTCACCATCTGAGCTGGACTCCACCTCCAACCCAGCCAAGCTCACTTCATGAGATGCACACATTTCTTTTTGCTTGGTTGAGACACTCAGGGCCTCAAGCCTCGTGAACTCCTCATCGAGCTCTCTCATTCTCAGCTCATATTCCAAGATCAAATGTTTTCTTCCAAGGCATAAGCCTTCTTGCTCTCCTCTGCCATGTTTTCTCTCTCTATGGCAGCTTTTTGGTTCTCCATTTCCAATATTTTCATCTCGAGCATCATGACTTCTAAACACATGATCTCTAACCCTTTGGTTTTCCTCCAACTCCTCTGGGTAAAAACTTCTAGCGGAATGGTTGCTGCCAGCCCTAGAGGCTACTCTTGACACAGTTAGAACCTGTGACCTGAAACCAACCCCTTGTGCATCCTCATCCACCTCTGCATCACCTGTCTCCCCAGCCTCTTTGGCATCTCACCAGGCCCTTAAGGCCTTCTGTAGCTCCTCCTTCCTGGAGCTGCTCTTCATGAGACATCCAAAGCTCCTGCAGAACTGCTTGAGTTGACCTACTTTGTAACCACTTAACATTTCAATATCAAACTCCAGTTCTGCAACATCACTTGCTGGTTTACCCTTCTGAGACATGATGCGTGGATACTTTAAGGCTTACTCAAAAATAGAACCAAAAACAAAACACAGTATGTTGTTGCGTAGTGGTCTGCACTAAACAAGTGATGTACACCAACCACTGTGGGTCAAGTACAAATACAGGTTCAAATCCTCACAGTTGACCACCAATGTTAGAAATGGGGGTGTTAGACCTGGCACTGTTGGCGTGGGTCTCCCTTCCATTTTTTGCTGTTGCCTCATGTGTTTTTGCTGGTTATAGATGCTTTGGGCACTGTGCCACTGCTATTCATTGCCACAGTGCAAGTGCTCCCTATGGTAAATTGGTGTATGGATTAGTGATTCCATGATTGGTTGGTTTGGTTTACTTGTCAGACCCTAGTACAGTGCACTGAGTGTGCCCAGGGCTTGTAAACCAAATGCTGCTGGTGGGCTTGCAGCACTGGTTGTGCCACCCACATAAGCAGCCTGTAAAAGTGTGTCTCAGGTCTGCCATTGCAGAGCCTGTGTGCAGTCTGGTATTGCCATGTTGACTGGGCAAGTGCACCCACTTACCAGTCCCTAAACCTTCCCTTTTCTTCATATCAGACACCCCTATGGTAGGCCCAAGGGCAGGGTGCATTATAAGTATAAGGTAGGACATGCCCTGATGTGTGTGGCATGTCCTAATAGTGAATTACAGCCATTTTCGTTTTTCACTATTGCAAGGCTACCTGTTCCCCATAGGCCAGAATGGGCAGTTTGATTATTACATTTTATAATCCTAACTGACCCAGGGAACATGGTAGAAAAACGAATTTAGTATGCCTGAACTCAGAATGATAAAATACATCTTTTAGTGAAGTTGGTTTTAACATTCTGTGTTTGAAAATACCACTTTTAGAAAGTAGGTATTTTCTTGCCTAACTATCCAAGCCTGCCTCTGCTAGGTTGTGTATTCCTTGTCTGGGTTTGTGAGTGACAGGGGCTGGGGGATTCCAGGAGACAGGGTGAGTCAGCACAGGGCTGAATAGAGAGATATGCATGGAGATGGTTGGGAGGAGTTTCACCTGGGACCTGAATAGGGCTGTGCCTTCCCTCCACAATGCTGGCTCCACCTCCTGTGGTGTGTCTGATGTCCCTGGCCTACACTGTGAAAGGAAAGAAGGAGTCTTGTCAACAAAGTGCTCCAGGACTGACCAGAACTGGTTTGGACTAGGCAAAGGGCTCTCTGCCTTCAGAGAACAAAGAGAATATGAGTATAAAAGAGGGGACCCAAACCCCAGAACTTTAGATCACTTTGGGAAACAAGAAGAAACCTTTGCTGAGGAGAGGAACCAGAGAAACTGAGGAGGAGACTATCCCTAAGCTGAGTGCTGTTTGGGGATTGGCCTGCAGTGGTTGCCTGACTGCCAAAGAAAGGAGAAAGGAACTTTGTGTGTACTTTCATCAACTTGTAAAAGATCTCCAAGGGCTTGAGAGAAGAGCTTGCCTCCTGCTGAAGTCTCAGGGACAACAGACTTCACCAACCAGCTCCCCAAGAGTCTTTCTGTAAAGTGCCTGCTGCTGTGCTGGACTTTCTGAGCGACTGCGTGTCGCAAGGAGCTGGAAGCGCGACTCACGAGGAAGAAGCGTCGCCGGTCGCGGCTCAGAAGAATCGTTGAGTCGCCGCACGGCTGTCGCATCGTTGCCGAAGCGCCTCGCATCGCCGGAGAAGAGGATCGACGTCGCATCAGATGCCGCCGCATCACCGGGAAGCGTGTTGCAGGGCCTGTCGCGGCTCGGAAGAATCGTTGAGTCGCCGCACAGCCGTCGGGCGTGCACGCATCGTGTCGCATCAAGAAGAAGACGCCATCTTTGTTCATTGCACCGGATCTTCATCGCATCACGGCGTTGCTGGTCACATCGCCACGAAAGCGCAGTAAGAAACCGACGCATCACCTCCCCACGCCGAGAAGAACCGAGGCATCCCCTATGCATCAGTGGGGACCCGACACATCACCGTTCTTGCGTGTAAGGAACCGACGCTTCACCTTCCCTGCAACACATTCGTTGTATAGCGTTACGCATCCAAAGGTACATTGAACTCAAAGTGTCGCATTTACCATCTTAAGAGAACTGAGCTAATTCTACCATTTTTGAAGTATAGTATTGTGGATTTTTGTCGTTTGTGGTCTTGTGTTAAATCTATATAAAAGATACTTATTTTTAATATACAACTGGTGTGGTGTCCATCTATAGTGTTGTCACTTGATTACTGTATGTGTTCACAAATGCTTTACACACTGCCTCTGAGATAAGCCTGTCTGCTCGTGCCAAGCTACCAAGGGGGTGAGCAGGGGTTATTTTAGGAGTGTACCCCCTTACCCTGACTAGATGCAAGGGTCCCTATTTGGTCAAAGGTACCTACCTCTGCCAACTAGAGACCCCCAAATCTAACATTGGTGGTCAGCGGTGAGGATTCTGGACTTGCATTTGTGACTCATGTACAGTAATTGGTGAACACTACTAGTGAGTGCAGACCAAAACGCGACCACATACTTTTGGTAGATTGTTTTTTCTGGGATTTTCTATTTTTGCAAAGAACTGCCAAGTTTAACCACCATGGATAAAGCAGCATCCATAGCATCTGTTGATTTTGATTGGGAAGAGGAGAAACTGGAATGCTACAATGTGAAACAGCTCAAGCACTTCTGCAGAAAATGTAAAGTTGCAATGACCGGTCTCACCAAGAAGGATGAGTTCCAAAAGGCGCTGAGGGCCTGAGTGGAAGCAAGGAATACCCCTGAGAATGAGGAAGGGGCTGAGAATGCAGATGAGCAGCTGGAGGGGCCATTGGGTCCCCAGGGGAAGAGAGCAACTTCCCCAGTAGGTAGCAGTGTTTCTGCCAAAAGCCTGTCCCCAGAGGAGTTGGCGGACAGGAAGGAAAACAGGATGCACGAATTGGAGCTTGCCAAGCTCAAGTTGGGTGGGCAACTGTAGTTAGAAAATAGGAGATTGGCCCTGGAAGAAAAGAGAATGCAGTTGGAGCATGAGAAAAGTTTGAGGGAGTTGGAGTTGAAAGCTAGAAGCTTAGAGATTACTCCCTCTGGTGGCAGCACACCGTCCATGCCTGCTGAAGCTAGGGTGTATATTCCTAAGGATGTGGTGAGAGAGTTTTATAAGAATGATGATATTGGGCAGTGGTTCAAAGCCTATGAGGTAGCCATGTCTTCCCACCGGGTCCCTGAGAAGGATTGGGGAGCGGGGTTGTGGGGGCGGTTCCTTAGTGAGGGGCGGGACACACTGTTAGACTTGCCTTCTGAAGTCCATAATTCTTATAGCCACATGAAAGATGCATTAATGTCCAGGTATGGGTTGACTCCTGAATTGTATAGACAGAGGTTTAGAAATTGCAAGAAGGTGGAATCAGGTACCTGGGTAGAATATGTCACTTTCTTTTGCAGAGCATTGGATGGTTGGGTGATGGGTAGCAAAGTGAATGATTTTGAGGGGATCTTTGATTTAATTGCATGGGAGCACTTGTCAAGTAATTGTTTTCCAGAGCTACGCCAGCACCTGATTGATAGCAGGCTGACTAACCCTAGGAAGCTTGCTGAGGAGGCGGACCTTTGGGTGAGCACCCGGGTCCACAAGGGTCACGTGGGAGACTCCGCCAAGAGTGGGCATGGTCCCCAGCAGAAGAGTGGGGGGGACAAGGGTAAACAGAGGGAGTTCAAGAAAGGGCCCCAAAGTAATCCCCAAGGGACCCAAGGGAAGGGTTCCCAGCCTCCCCCTGAGAAGAAGCATGGGGCCCGGACAGGTAGGCCTGTTCCCGGGGGACCCCTGAGGTGCTACAAGTGTGGTGAAGTGGGCCATAAGTCTAATGATCCCAAGTTCCCACAGTTTGGAAAGACAGCACCCACTGGTGCTCCACCCCGGCAGATGGCGAGTGTAGCCCTGGGGGAGGAGAGGGGTGTCCAAGGTGGGTGGGGTCCCGCAGAGATGTCCCTTGTCTCTTTAGGAGACTGTGAGGTGGTCCCCAGGACCCAACTGCCTGATAACACTAAAAAGTATAGGCCGTGGGTGACCATCAATGGCCATATAGTGGAGGCTCTTCGAGACACAGGAGCCAGTGTGACAGCTGTCAAGTGTCACCTGGTGTCTGAAGAGCAGGTTGTCCCCAATGCATTTTACCCAGTTGTTGCCGCTGACAACACAGAGAGCCACTGCAAGTTAGCTCAGGTTCCCTTTGAGTGGGGGGGGTCTCTGGTACTCTTCAAGTAGCTGTGAGGCCAGCCATGCCTGTTGACTGTTTGTTGGGGAATGATTTGGAGAGCTCACCTTGGGCTAAGGTGGAGCGAAGTGCTCATTTGGAGATGTTGGGTCTGCCTGACTGGGCGTGTGTGACCACACGGTCCATGGCAGCCAGTAAGGGTGTTCAAGAGGACCTGGAGCCTGAGAGGGGGGCCCAGGTGCCTGCCTTAAAGAGAAGAGGCAGGGGGCGCGGGAAACTGGCCCCCAAAGTTCCCACGGTCCAGGAGGAGGTAGACCCTGAGGGGGATGCCCTGGAGCCTACAGGGGAACAAGTAGCTGAACTGGGGGACCTGCCTGAGCTGACCCATTGGCAGCAGGAAGGAGGACCCTCCAGGGAAGAGTTCTGCGCAGAGCAGAAGAAGTGCCCTTCTCTTGTGGGTTTGCGGCAGCAGGCTGCAGACCAGGCAGCAGGTGATCAGTCTGGATCAGATTGGATCTACTGGGGGAATGATCTCCTGTATACTGAGCCTAAGGTTGCTGAGCCTGGGTCAGCCCGTGTGCTGGTGGTACCCCAGCGCTTCAGAGCCTTCCTACTGGGACTGGCTCATGATGTGCCGTTAGCAGGACATTTGGGGCAGGACAAGACCTTTGAGAGGCTTGTCACCCACTTTTATTGGCCTCAAATGCGCAGGAGTTCAGATATTCACTGCAGGACCTGTCAGACTTGCCAGGCAAGTGGAAAGAGTGGGAGGAAGCAAAAGGCTCCTCTCCTGCCATTCCCTGTGGTCAGCACCCCCTTTGAACGGGTGGGTATTGACATCGTGGGGCCACTGGACCCCAAGAAAGCCATGGGCAACAGGTTCATCCTGGTCTTGGTGGACCATGCCACCCGGTACCCGGAAGCCATACCTCTGAGGACAGTGACGGCCCCTTGGTGGGACGGGCACTGATGGGAATTTTCTCCCGAGTGGGATTCCCTAGAGAGGTAGTGTCTGACCGAGGTACAAACTTCATTTCCAAGTATATGAAGTCCCTGTGGCAGGAGTGTGGGGTAACTTACAAGTTCACCACTCCTTACCACCCCCAAGGAAATGGGTTGGTTGAGAGGTTCAACCGAACCCTAAAAGGCATGATTATAGGTCTTGAGGAACCTATGAGGCGTAAGTGGGATGTCCTCTTACCATGCCTGCTCTTTGCATACCGTGAGGTGCCACAGAAATCTCTAGGGTTCAGTCCCTTTGAGCTTCTCTATGGACACCCCGTGAGAGGACCTCTGAGTCTGGTCAAGGAAGGCTGGGAGCAATCTCCCAGGAAACCTCCCCAGGATGTATATAGCTACATGCTGGCCTTCAGGAACCAGACTAGGCGTTTCAGGCAACTCGCTGAAGCGAATCTGGAAGCCAGCCAGGAGGAGATGAAGCGGTGGTACGACCAGAATGCCACTCTGGTAGAGCTTCAGCCTGGTCAGAAAGTGTGGGTCATGGCCCCAGTGGAGCCTTGTGCGCTCCAGAATAAGTGGACCGGACCATTTGAGGTGGTGGAGCGCAAGAGTCCTGTTACCTACTTGGTGGACTTGCGGACTCCCAGGAACCCCTTGCGGGTCCTGCATGCCAACCGCCTGAAGCCCCACTTGGAGAGGTCCGAAGTGGGCATGCTCTTAGCGACAGATGCTGGAATGGAGGAGGAGACTGAGCCTCTTCCTGACCTCCTGTCGGCGACAGAGCGAGATGGGTCAGTGGATGGTGTGAACCTCTCTTCCACCCTGACCCCTGAGCAACAGAATGACTGTCACCAGTTGCTGGGACAGTTTTCTGATCTGTTCTCCCTGATTCCCAGTGTCACTGATTGGTGCATCCATGATGTGGACACTGGATACAGTCCTCCTGTTAAGCACAAAACTTACAGGGTAACTGACAGGGTGAGAGCTTGCATCTAGGAGGAGGTCTCCAAGATGCTTGCGTTAGGGGTGATTGAGTCCTCTAACAGTCCTTGGGCCAGCCCAGTGGTCTTGGTCCCAAAGGCTGCCGCACCGGGTGCCACGACAGAACTCCGGTTCTGGGTGGACTACCGAGGGCTCAATTCAGTCACGAGGACTGACGCGCACCCCATCCCCAGAGCTGATGAGCTCATCGATCGGTTAGGGGCTGCACGGTACCTCAGCACATTTGACTTAACGTCTGGGTACTGGCAGATCACCTTGACTAATGGGGCAAAAGAGAGGTCAGCATTCTCCACACCAGATGGGCACTACCAGTTCCGGGTTATGCCCTTTGGGATGAAGAATGCCCCTGCCACCTTTCAGAGGTTGGTCAACCAGGTGTTGGCTGGACTGGAAGAGTTCAGTGCCGCCTACCTGGATGACATTGCAGTGTTCAGCGCCAGTTGGGAAGAACATCTGCTCCACCTCTGGGAAGTGTTGATGGCGCTGCAGAGGGCAGGCCTCACGATCAAGGCGAGTAAGTGCCAGATTGGGCAGGGTTCCGTGGTGTACTTGGGACACTAGGTTGGGAGCGGCCAGGTGGCGCCCCTACAGCCCAAGATTGAGACCATCCTGGCTTGGGAGCCCCCCAAGACCCAGACAGAGGTGAGAGCCTTTTAGGACTCACTGGGTATTACAGGAGGTTTGTCAAGGGGTATGGCAGCATCGTTGCACCCTTGACAGAGCTGACTTCCAGGAAGTAGCCCAAGAAAGTGATTTGGACTGACACCTGTCAGAAAGCTTTTGAGGCCCTGAAAACTGCCATGTGCAAGGCGCCCGTGCTCCTGGCACCCAACTTCTCAAAAGAGTTTATCGTTCAAACAGACGCTTCAGAGCATGGTGTGTGGGCTGTTTTGTCACAGATAAATGAGGAGGGCCTAGATCAACCCGTAGCCTTCATCAGTAGGAGGTTACTTCCACGGGAACAGAGGTGGAGTGCGATTGAGCGTGAGGCATTTGCTGTGGTCTGGGCGCTGAAGAATATGAGACCATACCTGTTTGGGACTCACTTCCGGGTTCAGACAGACCACAGGCCCCTCAGATGGTTGATGCAGATGAGGGGTGAGAATCCAAAGCTGTTGAGGTGGTCCATTTCCCTACAGGGTATGGACTTCACGGTGGAACACCGCCCTGGTACAGAACACGACAATGCTGATGGTCTGTCCAGATTTTTCCGCCTTAGTGAAGAGAACTCCCAGGAGGTAGGGTAGTTCTCCCCACATTTCAGCTGGAGGGGACACATGTTAGACCTGGCACTGTTGGCGTGGGTCTCCCTTCCATTTTTTGCTGTTGCCTCATGTGTTTTTGCTGGTTATAGATGCTTTGGGCACTGTGCCTCTGCTATTCAGTGCCACAGTGCAAGTGCTCCCTATGGTAAATTGGTGTATGGATTAGTGATTCCATGATTGGTTGGTTTGGTTTACTTGTCAAACCCTAGTACAGTGCGCTGAGTGTGCCCAGGGCTTGTAAACCAAATGCTGCTGGTGGACTTGCAGCACTGGTTGTGCCACCCACAGAAGCAGCCTGTAAAAGTGTGTCTCAGGTCTGCCATTGCAGAGCCTGTGTGCAGTCTGGTACTGCCATGTTGACTGGGCAAGTGCACCCACTTGCCAGTCCCTAAACCTTCCCTTTTCTTCATATCAGACACCCCTGTGGTAGGCCCAAGGGCAGGGTGCATTGTAAGTATAAGGTAGGACATGCCCTGATGTGTGTGGCATGTCCTAATAGTGAATTACAGCCATTTTCGTTTTTCACTATTGCAAGGCTACCTGTTCCCCATAGGCCAGAATGGGCAGTTTGATTATTACATCTTATAATCCTAACTGACCCAAGGAACATGGTAGAAAAACGAATTTAGTATGCCTGAACTCAGAATGATAAAATACATCTTTTAGTGAAGTTGGTTTTAACATTGTGTTTGAAAATACCACTTTTAGAAAGTAGGTATTTTCTTGCCTAACTATCCAAGCCTGCCTCTGCTAGGTTGTGTATTCCTTGTCTGGGTTTGTGAGTGACAGGGGCTGGGGCTGGGGGATTCCAGGAGACAGGGTGAGTCAGCACAGGGCTGAATAGAGAGATCTGCATGGAGATGGGTGGGAGGAGTTGCACCTGGGACCTGAATAGGGCTGTGCCTTCCCTCCACAATGCTGGCTCCACCTCCTGTGGTGTGTCTGATGTCCCTGGCCTTCTTATTTTTCAAAAAGAGAGGGGGGGACGGTGGGAGCTGATTGTTAGGTCCAGTGACCCTTGCTCCTGATTGGAAACTGGTATATAAAGGGGGGTCACTGTTCCTTATGAGGAGAGTTCAAAGTGGAGAAAGAAAAAGGAAAAGGTGTCCTGTGCTACTCTATGTGTGGGGACAGTGTGTCCTCATCATGATGCCCTCACACACCGCGAAGGATGTCATGCTTCATCATTGGGCTTTTTGCTCCTCGTCGGGCCGGCGCTGCAATGCCCTACGGGTCCCCGAAGGGTCTCTTTTTCGGAGATCTTTTGATGAAACAAGCCGTTAGGTGCGTGCGTGTGAGTGGAAGTGAGGTCTCAACTAGTGTGTTAAAAAATGACTGGAGGGAGAGTGGCTATTATTTATTAAAGTGGTCCCTCTGTCATTAGTAAAAGGTGTGTGGTGCTGCTAGTGGGATATTATGTCCCTCAGTAGCTAGATATGAGTCCTTAGTGGGTGTCTCTAGTGGTATCGACATGTTTCGCGCTATCTGTGGCCTCTGGAGGAGATCCAAAGCGCTTCTTCAGGACCAAGGTGAGTTTAAATAAAGTATCACTAGCGGCCTAAATTTTCAGTGCCGCCAGGTTGATGGAAAGGAGTAGCGTCTCCCTTGTTTCTATAATTATGGCCTCATGAGATCAGTGAGGGCCGATGGGAAGGTTCTCCCATTCAGCTGTGCTGCTCCACCTGCATGCCTCTCTCTGTCTCCAAGGGAGACGCTACTCCTTTCCATCAACCTGGCGGCACTGAAAAATTTGTAAAAGATCTCCAAGGGCTTGAGAGAAGAGCTTGCCTCCTGCTGAAGTCTCAGGGATAACAGACTTCACCAACCAGCTCCCCAAGAGTCTTTCTGTAAAGTGCCTGCTGCTGTGCTGGACTTTCTGAGGGACTGCCTGTCGCAAGGAGCTGGAAGCGCGACTCACGAGGAAGAAGCGTCGCTGCCGCAGCCGAAGCGCCTCGCATCGCCGAAGAAGAGGATCGACATCGCATCAGCCGCCGCCGCATCAACGGAGAAGAGTGTCGCAGGGCCTGTCGCAGCTCAGAAGAATTGTTGAGTCGCCTCACGGCTGTCGCATCATTGCCGAAGCGCCTCGCATCGCCGGAGAAGAGGATCGACGTCGCATCAGATGCCGCCGCATGACCGGGAAGCGTGTCGCAGGGCCTGTCGTGGCTCAGAAGAATCGTTGAGTCGCCGCACGGCTGTCGCATCGTTGCCGAAGCGCCTCGCATCGCCGGAGAAGAGGATCGACGTCGCATCAGACGCCGCCGCATCACCAGGAAGCGTGTCGCAGGGCCTGTCGTGGCTCGGAAGAATCGTTGAGTCACCGCACGGCTGTCGCATCGTTGCCGAAGCGCCTCGCATCGCCGGAGAAGAGGATCGACGTCGCATCAGATGCCGCCGCATCACCGGGAAGCGTGTCGCAGGGCCTGTCGCAGCTTGGAAGAATTGTTGAGTCGCCGCACGGCCGTCGGGCGTGCACGCATCGTGTTGCATCAAGAAGAAGACGCCATCTTTGTTCATTGCACCGGATCTTCATCGCATCACGGCGTTGCTGGCCGCATCGCCACGAAAGCGCAGTAAGAAACCGACCCATCACCTCCCCACGCCGAGAAGAACCGAGGCATCCCCTACGCATCTGTGGGGACCCGACGCATCACCGTTCTTGCGTGTAAGGAAACCGACGCTTCACCTTCCCTGCAACACATTTTCGTTGTATAGCGTTACGCATCCAAAGGTACATTGAACTCAAAGTGTCGCATTTACCATCTTAAGAGAACTGAGCTAATTCTACCATTTTTGAAGTATAGTATTGTGGATTTTTGTCGTTTGTGGTCTTGTGTTAAATCTATATAAAAGATACTTATTTTTAATATACAACTGGTGTGGTGTCCATCTGTAGTGTTGTCACTTGATTACTGTATGTTTTCACAAATGCTTTACACATTGCCTCTGAGATAAGCCTGTCTGCTCGTGCCAAGCTACCAAGGGGTTGAGCAGGGGTTATTTTAGGAGTGTACCCCCTTACCCTGACTAGACGCAAGGGTCCCTATTTGGTCAAAGGTACCTACCTCTGCCAACTAGAAACCCCCAAATCTAACAGGGGGTCTCTAGTTGGCAGAGGTAGATACCTTTGTCCAAATAGGGACCCTTGCTTCTAGTCAGGGTAGAGGATACACACTAGATAACCCCTGCTCACCCCTTGGCAGCTTAGCACGGCAGGCTAGGCTTATCCCAAAGGCAATGTGTAAGTATTTGTACCAACACTCACAGTAACACAGTGATAACACCACAAATGGACACCACACCAGTTTAGAAAAATAAAGTATCTTTATCTAAGCTCAACAAGCCCCAACACGACATAAATCCAACAAACAAGTATTAAGAAAAAGGACTTTCAAAAGGTTTTAGCAACTGAGTCCATATGAAACTATGGATGCGTGATTTCTTGCAAAGTACCTGTGGTTGCGACAAAGTTCACCAAGCCAAACAACCGCAGCCATAGGAAGCGTCAAAAAAACAAAGAGATGCGTTGGTTCCTGAGACCTTCATCGATGCGATGCGACAGTTCCGCTGGACACAGGGGAGCGGTGTGTCGGGTACGGTCTGTAGGGGGAAGCGATTCATTGATTCTGAGATGACTCCGACCAGTGGGTGATGCGTCGGGGAAAACTTGCCGCACAGGGACGATGCGTGGAAATCCAGGATGCGTTGGCGAACGATGTGGCGGCGTCGAGCGGTGCTGCGTCGGTTTCTTTAGCCGCGATCCCTTGATGCGTCGATTCTTGCAGCGGCAACAGGCGCTGCGTCGGTTTCAGCAGTGGCGCGGCAGTGCGGGGAGATTCTCCTCGCACCACGGCTTTGCGTCAGAAAAACTGTGGCAAGAAGAGTGATGCGTTGATTTTCTTGTTGTTGCTTTCCAGCTCCCAGTAGCAGTAGCAACCTCCAGAGGCCACACACAGCCACAGGCACTCCTGGCAGGTCAGAACTCCCAGCAAGGAAATTCAGGGGAGCTGGGGGTGAAGTCTTTGTGTTCCTGAGATTTCAAAACTGGAGGCAAGCTCTACTCAAGCCCTTGGAGACTTTCCTCAAGCAGGGGACACAGCACACAGCAAAGTCCTTCTCCTTTCCTTGGCAGAAACAGCAACTGCAGGCCAACCCCAAACACACAGCAAGGGCAGTACTTCTCCTCAGTTTCTCCAACTCTTCTCCTTGGCAAAGTTTCCACTTGATTCCAGAAGTAGTCTAAAGACTGGAGTTTTGGGTCTGATACTTATACCCCAACATGTATTTGTTCTCTTTGTGCAAGGGGCTCTGAGCCCAGTCAAACCACAACAACATCCATTGTCAGTGTGAGCCCTGGCTCCAGACACATCATAGGGGGGCGGAGCCAGCATTGTGGAAGGCAGGCACAGCCCTATTCAGGTACAGGTGCTACTCCTCCCACCACTCCAAATGCAGATCAGGCCTAATCAGCCTAGTGCTGACTCATCCAGACTACTGGAGCCACTGCACCTCCCCAGTCCCTGTCACTCCAAAGCCAGACAGTCAATCCACAAACAGGCAGAGGCACACAGGATGGTTGAACAAGAAAATAGCCACTTTCTAAAGTGGTATTTTCAAACACACAATTTAAAACCATCTTTACTAAAAGATGTGTTATTAAATCCTGAGTTCAGGGATACCAAACTCAATTTGTCTATCTTATCCCTATGGGAAGATATGCTTGTAAAATGTTGCAAAGCATTCCCCATTCTGTCCTATGGGGCAAGATTGCCTTTCAATAGTGAAAAACAAAATTGACAGAATTTCACTATCGGGACATGTTACACACTCCAGTACATGTCCTACCTTTCGCAAACACTGCACCCTGCCCAAGGGGGTACCTTGGGCCTACCATAGGGGTGCCCTATGTGTAAGAGAAGGGAAGGGTAGGGTCTGGCGAATGTGTGCACTTGCCAAGTCGACATGGCAGTTAACAACCTGCGCACAGGTACTGCATGGCTACTCATGGCTACTCATGTGGGTGGCACTATCAGTGCTGCAGGCCCACTAGTAGCATTTGATTTACCAGCCCTGGAACACTCAGTGCACTTTACTAGGGACCTACTGGTAAATCAAATACGCCAATCATGGATAACCAATCACAATAACAATTTACACAGAGAGCATATGCACTTTAGCATTGATCAGCAGTGGTAAAGTGCCCAGAGTCCTATAGCCAACAAACACAGGTCAGGAAAAAAATAGGAGGAAGAAGCAAAAGTTTGGGGATAACCCTGCAAAAAGGGCCATTTCCAACAGGTTCCTTCCCTATGCTTATAGGTTTTTCAATGCATCAGTGCATCAGTTTTTGCACATTCATCAGTGTTGGACTGGGCTGTTGAGCACTCTGGCATTGCCTGTTTGGCAAGTTTTACTGGACCAGTGTGTGGGCTGTTTTTTCAATCCTGTGGGCCTGTGGGCCTGACAGTCCAGACCAACACTGTTCTTCACTATGTTTAAATAGGGCAGAAAAAGGCAATATTTTGGAATATGCTGGCAGAAGAAGTTCCATTTAAGAATGCAAAGGTTTTTTTAAACAGAGCACACTTTTGTGTATGTGTGTGTGAGCACTTGTCTGTGCACACCGACAACTGATAAGAGTTTTTTTTTCATGACCTTCATCGCAAAGTCATCAAATAAGATTCCTGAATACACATATCTAACAGAGAATCATTTATTTCCAAAAATATGTTGATAAACATACGAAACGTTTGAATAGAATGTAAAGAGTAAAATCACTTAAACAGTAGGAATTGTGGTTTTCATTCATGCGTGACATCTGCTATCCCTTTCAGTCTGCAGGTAAATGGGAGTATAATTTTGAGGTGAGTAGAATATGGTTTTATTTGTTATCTGTCTGCTACATCTAATTTAGACAATGTCTTGTTGCATAGTGATGTAGACTGACACCTCAGCTCATTAGCCATCCCCAGTGCCCTGTATCCTCAAGCAATAGTTATTGGCTTACATTGAAGGGCAAAGTTATAAAGGCCTGTTGCCATGGGCACAAAATAGGAGAAAATCCCTAATCATCATGCTCACTGTGCTGCTGTACAGTATCTTTTAATGTCGTCTGTGAACGTTGTGTTTATTAGAGCGCTGTATAGTTCTTTATCTACCCAAGTAATTTGGCTGTTATTGTTTGAGATACTTATTCTTTTTAAATAGTACTATAGAGCTAACTGCTCTGAAATTTCGTTTTTCACTCAACATAACAAACAGTAATATTTCAAACACTAGTATAAAGATATGCATATAATAATGCCTAGAGGGTGAAAATAAATGTGACCTAGTAAAACATGTTATTTTCATGGAATGTACTAATAAACACACATTCACACATAACTGCAGTGTAAAGGTGAAATGTCATAAGATAATGATTGCAGAGCTTGATTGACATATAAAAAAGTGTTTTTTTGTCTTACAGATTACATTCTATAATTAGTTTACAGAAATTCAGTTTTATGGAAACCCGCTTTTCAAAAGTAACTGTGCAATTGGGAAATAGTTTACAGTTCCTATTGAAAAACATGTTTCATTATATGTTTCATTATCATAAGGACAGCCCACAACCATTCTGTGGAGCTTTACCATTGTCATTGTCAAAGACACTAGCATTCTGCGTTAAGGTTATCTTAACTCTGTGGCAAAAAACGCAAATTCACTGGCACATTTTTTGACAGTAAGATATTCATCCATTTGTGCAATCAACAAAATTTTTGTGATATCTTCAAATTATGCAATTTTATGTGGCATATATTGGGATAAGTGTGGTAAATTCATAATTATGTGGTACACACACTGCAGCCACAAAATTACATAAAATCTCTGTCCCTCACCATTGTTTTATCAACAGTTTATTCATGGAATGTGTAGCATCCTCCCATCCCGGGTAAATGCAAATGATTACGCCACACATGGAACTTGGTATTACATATCTTTATTCCTCAGCATTTAACCATGAACTGAACATTCTACATCATGAATTCCATCCCCAAAACCCATGCACTTGCATCACTGCTCTAGGGAGTCCATCAGGAAACAAAGGGGTACCGTTCTTTCTAACTCACAAGACACTAAATCTCCCCTTTGTTAAATAAAAAGTTCCAATAATACATGTATACTTTACAACTTTTTAATAAGCCATTTTGGTGCTTGAATCAATCTTCCAGATCTGGTCATGTGAGGCTGCTGAGATACCGGAGATATGTCTATGAATGGTATTGGTGACTGGGACATTGCTACAGACATTGGATTCTCCGGATTCTCTGGTAGACAAGTCTCACTCCTGACATCTTGAGTTGGCAAAGGTCAAGGCATGTGTTTGAAATGTGAAGAATCTTGTGTAATGGCGTTTCCAGGACGGTGAGCAGTTACCGTGTGTCCCTCAGGAGTCACAACTTTCAGTGGGTCAGCATCGAACAGAGCATCAGAGTTGCATTTCCATTTCTGCCTGACAATTTACTTGGTCTACTCTTTTGAACAAGGTGCTCCAAGCATAGCGGCGCCTATCTGCATAGGTCTTTATTTGGCGTTTGTGAGACAAGTTAGTAGTGTACAGACTATCAATGTCAATAGATCTCTCATTGGTCCATTATGACAACTTGGTTCTCCCAAACATTAAGGTGACAGAGCTTTCACATGTGGTAGAATGCGGAGTTGACCTGTAAGAATGAAGCGTAGACTGAAGAACTGATTTAAAGTCAAGCTTCTCTAGCACAGCGCACTGAACAATCTTCTTGATGGGGCTCATAAAACTCTCGACCACACCATTTGTGCAGAGATGTGTGCTTTTCTGATGCTTGACATTTAGATGAGTGAGAAAATTGTTAAATTCACGACTAATGAAAGGTGGACCATTGTCAGATTTCAAAATGGAAGGAACACCCCATGTTGCAAACATACTTTCTAATCTCTCAATGACTGTGTCATGAGTGGTCAACAACAGATCTTCCACAAGGGGAAAACCGGAAAATTCATCAACAATTAGTAGTAGATGATGTCTATTGTCAAGGGGTCCAAGAAATCAATTGCATTCTTCTTCTGTGCATGCTTTGGAAGATCAGACATGTTTAACAGATGTGGGGTTGTCTTGGATGACAAGCAGTTGCACAAATGACATGCCTTTAACTCTTTTTCAACTTTTTCATCAAGATGAGGGAACCACACCCAGTCCCGTAGAGTTAATTTCATAGCAACAACTTAACGATGTCCCGCATGAGCCCGTTCAATAACTTGCTGTCGCAGACTGTCAGGTACAACAATTCCTGACCCTCGTAAGATGATGCCTTCTGGGGTAACTGAAAGTTCTTCCTGCACATTTTTTAATTTCTGGTGCTCAAGGTCATCATGAGGAGGTTGATTAAGTTTTCACCACTATTGGTGTGTAACAATGTCTTTGAGTATTAGACAATCCCTGTCAATGCTCATGGCAGCAATGATTCTTTCTATCGATATGGCAGCAAGGGTTCTGGATTTCACAATTAAGTTAGCATAAGCATCAGTTGCTTTATAAGCTGCGCCATGACACCGTATTGGCACATGTGAGAAGTAGTCATCAGGGTTTTTCTTTGTAAGCTCTTATTATTGCAAAAAAATAAGGCAAACAAAGACATCGTCAAAATGAAAATGAAAAGAACAAAACACTGTAGCAACTCCACATTATCTTACCAATCAGAATCCCCCTCGGCCCGATAAATACCTCCCGCCCCCTCCCACATCCAGACATCTGACAGGGTTGCAATTGAGCTCAGATGTTCTCGACACACTGCATCAAAGTCAGTACTTTCAATGGAGGGACAGATCCGGCCCCGATGGTTGTTCCATTTCCCCTAAATTTTAGTTCATTTCTTTGGACATCCACAGCCCTCGTAAACTACTCTCTCAGCATGCATGCACCTGTCCATGTCCTTTTACCAATCAATTAATTGTGGTGCCATATCTGCCCTCCACAACAGTGCAATATTACGCCTAGCCAACAATAAAGCTCAGCGTCATCCATATCTCATCCATACAGGGAAGGTCAGGCCAATCCCAAAGATTTAATAAGCACCACTTCGCAGTAGCCCCCATGTCACTCCCACAGACAGTATTCATACATAGTCACAGATTCCCAGTATTACTGGATTATCAGGCAACTCCAGATCACGTGAAAAACGTACTTATTTGGCCACAGTCGCTTTGATTCAATGCTGATGATATTCTCCCCAGCTTTACCACAGTAGTGCATGTATAGTATCATCTATGTAGGATTTTTAGTTGGATCAGATGGAACCTAGACCATATAGCCACCTCACGGGGGCATGCCAAGGCCTCAGATCACTCATCATCTCTAGACCATCCAGGTCTCACTCCCAACTCTCCCGTAATCTTTTCAGGGTATCAGAGGAATTATTAATCAGTTTACGATAAGTGAGGGATATTGTCTGTCTGAGACTATGATCAGTCAATAGTCTGTCTTCCAGTGGGGACAATTCGGGAAGATCCTCTCCCTTGAATAGTGCCATCTGTAGTGTGTGTCTGACTTGCAAATAGCGGTAGGTTTCATTGGAGGACAAATGAGATTCAGTCTGTAAGTTTGCAAACTAAATCTCTTCACCCTGCGCCTAAAGGTCTCCTACCTTAGAAAGGCCGATTAGATTCCACTTATCAAAGCCTGTTAGAGTCCCCTGTGTACCTAGCTGCACTGTGTCCCATAGGGGTGTGGCTTGTGTTATCCTGCCTCGCCATCCTAAAACATGTAATGTGGTATACTAGAGGGTGAGTGTAGTTGCTGTTGGGCTCAGGAATTACATGGCCTGTGACTCCCTGTAGATGGCCCTGAGGTGTCCCCCCCTAGCTGCATGACTTGCCTATCCATATGATACACTGGCTCCTCCATCGGGCCCAATGATTAATGACAATGAGTTGTGCTGCCCAGTAGTACTTTTGTATATTGGGTAGGGCTATCCCGCCATCTTACCAGCCCTGAGTTAGTTGTTTGGCAGCTAATCACAGGGGACCTCTGTCCAGAGCAGTATACAGATTGACTATCGATGTCTTGGAAGTAGGATGCTGGGATTGGATAAGGTGTATTTTGGAGGACATAGAGGAAGTGAGGTAGTGCTATCATTTTAAATTGAGCAGCCATTCCAAGCAGCAATAGAGGCAGGGCTCTACAGTGTTGGACATCCCTTCTCAGTCACGCCAGGGGAGAGCTAAATTGCAAGCATAGAAGACGCCCGGGTCTGTGGTGACATTTATTCTCAGGTAGAGAAACCCTTTTTCTACAATATGAGGGTCGCAGTCCCTAGGGAGATGTGGGACTGAACCCCGTGGAGAAGATAGATTACAGATTTGTTCAAGTTGATGGTGTATCCAGAGTAATGGCAAAACAGAGTGAGTATATGGAGGATCCTATTGAGTGTGTGGAGAGGAATGGAGACGAACAGAAGAATGTCATCTGTATATAGGGATATCCTGTTCCTCCCAGTACTCCGCCCACCTCAGTCCCCTGAGCAAGGGATCACACTTAATCCAGGTGGCCTGGAGCTGCAGGACTAAAGAAAAGATTGACAGGAAAAGTGGGCAGCCCTGCCTCGTTCCACCCCGAAGCTGGAACACTGGAGATGTGCCTCTATTTGCGGTCACCTGGGCCAGAGGGTCTTTATAGAGCAGTCGTAACCAAGCCAAGAAACGTGGGGCGAAGCCTATCCTGGCAGGACTTCAAACATGTACAGCACTTGATTGTATTGAAAGTCATACAGGCGTCTTGTGAGAATACAAGGGCATCTTCATGCTAATCGGCTACCCGGCAAAGAACTCCGTGTAATCAATGTAGATTGATTACACGGATCAATGAATCAGGATTGTACTAATTGGGCCAACCAGGAGGCTAGTATTTTTGCTAGCATCTTAACTTCTGCATTTAAAAAAGAAATTGGCCTACAAGAAGTGCAGTCCTCGGGAGGCTTGCCCTCTTATGTATGACAACTATAGTTGCCAGTCGCTGTTCCATGGGTCGAGAGCCTGATTTTCGACTTTCCATGAACATTCGCAGGAAGAAGAGGGCGATTTTAGAGGCTGTGAGTTTCTACAACTCAGTGGGTAAACCATTGGAGCCAATTGCTTTGCCAGAGTTCAGGTCGAAGATCACCTGGACTATCTCACTTTCAATCATTTCTTGTTCGACTCTGTCCGCCAGTGAGAGACCTGGAAGCGGAGTATCAGAAAGTAGTTTGCGGGATTCTTCAGCTGTTGTGGTGAGCGCCATAGAGTGCAACTGTACATAATAAGTCCCAAAGGTTTGTGCTACTTTCTTTCTACACTTCACCAGTTTCCCTTCAGCAGTTCAAAGTTCCAGCGCCCATCTGCTGGCTCTCTCCTTTCTATCAAGCCAGACCAGAAGTTTCCCTGCCCTATCACCTACCTCATATATGCAGTGTTGGGATGCCCGGTAAGTGGTCTTAGCTGCCTCTACGTCAATGACTCGGTTTTCCTGTTGTTTTAAAGTTAATTAGCAATGCAAACTCTCCAGTTCTTGAATATCCTCCACTAACTTATCTAAGCGAGTCTGTTGTTCCTTCTTATGCCCCGCTATCAGCGAGAGACCCTGACCCCTTATGTCTGTCTTGTACACCTACCAAACCAAAAGGTCTGTGCGTAATCTACCAGGCCTTCATTTTCATCAAAATATTGTTCTGTGGCAACACGGAGACCGGCCCATATGCAAGGTATCGTTAGGTACCAGTGGCTAAGTACAATGAGTCTGTTGTCAGTGCAGTCAGGCAGTCCAGAGGTCACCCAAACAGGGGAATGGTCAGAAATCCCTCTGGCCAGGTGACAGACCTCTCAAAAATATGGAAGTTGGTGCCAGAGGACGAGAATATAGTCAATTCTCAAGAGGCTTCCATGGGCACCAGAAGGGAATGTATACTGGCATTCAGTGGTATTATGGGTGTGCCATACATCAGCGAGTCCAAAGGCCATCAAGAAGACAGCCAACGGGCACTGGGGAGGCCCAGTCCATCTGGAGGGCAAGCGGTCTTCAGTCTTACAGAGGGCCACAATAAACTTTCTGCCCATCAATGCCTTGCCCTCTGGGACATGTAATACAAGGGTGCTCACGTCTTGTAACACTTTCTCGTGCATTCAGGGGGATATAAGTAGAGATAATGTTGAGCGTTTTGCCAACTCCCGGAAGGTACTGCATATCTTCCACTTGTGATTCTTACCATGTATTCATCACCATAAGTGGAATAGATCTACGCACCAGGATGCCCACCCCCCAGAACCTCTAGTGTAGCCTAAGTGGATTAACAGTTTGTACCCCCACCAGTCCAATGCGCTGTAGGTGTTTCCCTGCAGGTGTTTCTCCTGGAGCACCACCACGTCTGGGGCATGTCTTTGTGGTATTGCAACACCACTCCCCATTTGATTTTGTCTCCCAGCCCATTAGCATTCCAGGACAGTAATTTAAAACTCTGAGTCACTACTCTGGTGGGCATGTGCGTGTGGAGGCCAGGACCCTTGGACAGATTTGATGAAGGGCAAGAGGGGACCAGGTCCAGGGTAGGGCTTGTCCACAAGGGAGACGTGGTTTTCTCAGGAACAATTTGTTACTGTCAAAACAATTGAAACTAGTCAAAGGATAAAACATAAACAAAACCTAATACCATACCCCCACCCTGTCACCCTGCATGGTGGACCTAAAACTGCCCACCCCCTAACTCTGCAGATAATCAGCAGGGTTTTGATCTTTTCATGGATGATACACAACTGTATGATCATACTCCTGCAGTTGCAACTCCACCTCTCAATACGAGGGGGCATCTTGACTTTGGGATTGCTAAAAATAGTGAGCAATGCTTGGTGATAGGTGACAACTGTAAAATGTTTTCCATGTATGTTAGACCTGGCATCCTTGGCGTGGTTTTCCCTGACTTTTTGCCTCTACCTCCTGTGTTTTTGATGCTGTGGTGGATTTCGTTTTTGCTGGCTTAGATGCTTTGGGCACTTTGCCACTACTGATCAGTGTCAAAGTGCAAGTGCTCCCTGTGTAAATTGATATTGTGATTGGTTCTCCCTGATTGGCATATTTGTTTTACCAGTAGGTCCCTAGTAAAGTGCACTAAGTGTGCCAGGGCGGGTAAATCAAATGCTACTAGTGGACTTGCAGCACTGATTGTGCCACCCACATGAGTAGCCCTGAAAAGATGTCTCAGGCCTGCCACCGCAGTGCCTGCGAGCAGTTTGTTAACTGCCATGTCGACCTGGCAAGTGCACCCACTTGCCAGGCCTTACCCTTCCCTTTTCTTGCACGTAGGACACCCCTATGGTAGGCCCAAGGTACCCCCCTGGGCAGGGTGCAGTGTATGTGAAAGGTAGGACATGTACTGGTGTGTGTAACATGTCCTGATAGTGAAATACTGCCAATTTCATTTTTCACTATTGAAAGGCTATCTTGCCCATAGGACAGAATAGGGAATGCTTTGTAACATTTTACAAGCATATCTTCCCATAGGGATAAGATAGAAAAATTGAGTTTTGTACCCCTGAACTCAGAATTAAATAACACATCTTTTAGTAAAGATGGGTTTTAAATTGTGTGTTTGAAAATACCACTTTTAGAAAGTGGCTATTTTCTTGTTCAACCTTCCTGTGTGCCTCTGCCTGTTTGTGGATTGACTGTCTGGCTTTGGAATGACAGGGGCTGGGGAGTTGCAGTGGCTCCAGGAGTCTGGATAAGTCAGCACTAGGCTGAATAGGCCTGAACTGCATTTGTAGTGGTGGGAGGAGTAGCACCTGTACTTGAATAGGGCTGTGCCTGCCTTCCACAATGCTGGCTCCGCCCCCCTGTGGTGTGTCTGGGACCAAGGCCCACACTAACAAAGGAACTTGTAATGCACTGGCAGAGTGCCCCCAGAACTGGTTTGAACTGGGCTCAGAGCCCCTTGCACAAAGAGAACAAAGACATTTTGGGGTATAAGTATGAGACCCAAAACCCCGGACTTTAGATCATTCCTGGAATTCAAGAGGAACCTTTGCCAAGGAGAAGAGCTGGAGAGACTGAGGAGAAGTACTGCCCTTGCTGTGTGTCTGGGGTTGGCCTGCAGTTGCTGTTTCTGCCAAGGAAAGGAGAAGGACTTTGCTGTGTGCCGTGTCCCCGGCTTGAAGGAGATCTCCAAGGGCCTGAAGTGAGCTGGCCTCCTGTTCTGAAGTCTCAGGGACACAAAGACTTCACTCTCAGCTACCCTGAACTCTGCTGCTGTGAGTTCTGACCTGCCAAGAGGTGCCTGTGCCAGTTTTGGGGCCTCTGGAGGTCGTTGCTGCTGTTTGGGAGCTGGAAGAGAGAAGAAACTCAAAGAACTACAGAAATCGACGCATCGCTCTTCTTGCGGCTGTTTTTCCGATGCATCTTCACGGCGCGAGAAGAATTTCCACGCATCACGTGCCACTGCAAAAACCGTCGCAGGGCCTGTCGTCGCGGCAAGGAACGACGCATCGAGGGATCGCGGCTGAAGAGGACTGACACAGTGCCACGCAATGCCGCCGCATCGATCGCCGCCGCATCCCGAAGTTCCACGCATCGTACCTGTGCGGCACGGTTCCCCGACGCATCACCTGCGGACCGGAACCGACACGAAGATTCAACACATCACTCCCCATACAGACCGGAATCGACGCAACCCTTCCTCTGCGTGCAGCGGGACTGTCGCATCGCCTCCTCAGGGTCGCATCTCTTTGTTTTCCGATGCTGCGGCTGTTTGGCTTGGTGAACTTTGACGCAACTACTGGTACTTTGGTGAAAAGTCACGCATCCATAGTTTTCTATGGTACAAGTTCTTGAAACCTTTTGAAAGTCATATTTTTAACTGTGTATTTTGTATTTTTGTCGTTTTGGTCTTGTTTAGTTAAGATAAAGGTATTTTATTTTTCTAAACTGGTGTGGTGTCCTTTTGTGGTGTTTTCACTGTGTTACTGTGAGTGTTGGTACAAATACTTTACACATTGCCTTTGGGATAAGCCTGTCTGCTCGTGCCAAGCTACCAAGGGGGTGAGCAGGGGTTATCTAAAGTGTGTATCCCCCTTACCCTGACTAAAAGAAAGGGTCCCTATTTGGACAAAGGTACCTACCTCTGCCAACTAGAGACCCCCATTTCCAACAATATAGGAAAACATTAAGGGCCAGATGCATCAAAACAATGTTTTGCGATTCCCTAATTGCGAATCTTTGCGATTTGCAATTAGGGAATCCCAAAACGGCATGCATGAAAGTGTGCAGTACACTTTCTGCGATTCCTAAGGGGTCGCAAATGACCTACCTCATGAATATTAATGAGGTAGGTTGCAATTTGCGACCCCCTAGGAATCGCAAAAATCACAGGGATGGTGGCCTGCTGAGATCAGCAGACCACCATGTCTGTGATTGCTTTTAAATAAAGCATACATTTTTTTTTGTAAAGCAGCCTGTATTCCTTAAAGGAAAACGAGATGCTTTACAAAAAGAAAAATGAAAAGTTTTCTTTTCATTTTTTAAGAGCAGGCAGTGGTCCGTGGGACCACTGCCTCCCCTTAAAAATGCTTTTACAAACATTCTCAAAGGGGAAGGGGTCCCCTGGGGACCCCTTCCCATTTGCGAATATCATACCACCTACTTGAAGTAGGTGGTAATATGCGAATGTTTTGCGACCACATTCACGGTCACAAAACATTCATGCATACTGTTAGGATTCGCTATTTGGAAGGGATGCCCTAAACACGGCCCTTCCAAATAGCAAATCCCAAACCCATTTTGCGATTCGGTAACAGGTTACCGAATCGCAAAATTGGGTTTGATGCATCGCAAAAGCATTTTTCGCGATCGCAAACGGGCCGATTATGCGAATCGGCCCGTTTGCGAGGAGACAAATGCTTGATGCATCTGGCCCAAAGTGCTCACAAGCCCACACTACAGCAAGGCTTTCCTTTTCAGGTTGTTAATAGGCATGTTCCGTTGATGACAAACTTCAGCTAGCATAAGCCACAATGTGCCTTGGAGCATCGGGATGTCCAAACCCTGTCTGTAATTTTGGATCATAGTATGCCATTTCAGTGGCATTCTCAATTGCATGCTTGATTCTCCTGAAGCTTTGCTCACTTTCACTTGAAAAATTAAATGGAACATTTTGTTTCATTAAGTCTCTCAATGGGGCACTTATAGTGGCAAGTTCACATATGTACCTTGTACAGTAACTGGCCATACCAAGGAGGGATTTCAACATAGTAACATCTTGTGAGGGAGAAGTGGATGACAAGGCCTGTACTTTATTTGGATTCAGAGTCATTCCCCCATCAGAAAAGATATGATCAAAGAACTTGAGTTTATTTTGATGAAGCTCACACTTTGCTGCATTTAAAGTGAGACCTGTATCGGCAAGTATACAACACACTTGTGCAAGGGTTTTACCATGTTCCTTTTGTGTGGCCCCAAAAACTAGAATGTCATCACTGTAATTGAAAGCATTTGTGACTGGCTGTGTTATTCGACGAATGACATCTTGAAATAGTTCTGCAGCTGATGACACTCCAAAACGTAGCCTTTTGTATCTAAATCAAAATGGTAGTAATGTACTTGCAATTTGAAACTGATGATACCCTTAGTTCGAATCAAGGCGGGAAAAGACTTTGGCTCCATTTAGCTGCGTAATCATGTCAGCAAATTGCGGGCCTGGATGTCTTTCTCTTTCAATCACCTTGTTCACTTGGCGCATATCAACGCAGATGTGCATGGCTCCTCCACTACGCTTTTTGGCACTATCACTATGGGTGATACTCATGGCGTCAGACCAGTTGATCGCTTGATGACTTGGTGCTTTAAAAGTCTCTCAAGTTCTTACTCAACATCTTATTGTAAATGAAATGCAATTCAATGATGTCTTTAAGCAACAGAACGGATATCCTCATTTATCTGAAGTTGCACTTTCAGGGTTTTAAGTCTTCCTTGTCCATGAAACAAAGATGGAAATTGATTTACTATCTCATGATAGGCATTGACATTGTAGTTTACAGAAATCATCCCCATGTCAGCTGCAGTACTGAAACTGAGAAAATATGCACTCGAAGTGCTTGGCAGAACATGAATTGGTGCCTGTACTTTTGTTTCTATATTCTTCACTGTTGCTATGAATGAACCTTGACTTTGCAGTGGCATCGAAGCAGCCCACATAGTCACTCTGGTTTTCAGCAGAGTTTAACAGGGCACTGGAGACAGTTCATTGTATTTTTCCACTGGCATAAGGTTTATCGACGTGTCAATGTCTATGATACAAAGTATGCACACCCATTCACTTTCAGTGTGATCTTGGGACAGTGTCCAAATGAATTGCGCACTTTCACTTGTTGAATTAGCTTCGGCCGATATTCTTCCGTGCATGAAGCTAATCCTACATGTGCACGTCGTCCAGCAGTCATCATTGAAAATGCCCACCCATCTTCCTCACTGTCACTTGACAATGAGGGTGACAAACATTTAGCCAAGGAATTTGATGGAAATCAACATCTTTCAGTTTCTACTTGCCTCAACTGGTGTGGTCACTAGGCTTTGTGGGCATGTGCAGAGCATTGCTTCTTTAACATTCTGCAATCCATTTTGTTTTTTTGATGTGGCTCACTTGATCTTTCCTCCATTTTATTTTCTCAACGTGACACACTTGATCTTTCCCTCACTTTGCAAACCATTAAAAAATGGTTCTCTTTCCCGCAACATTGCATATCTGTCCAATGGCGGGACATTTACCTTTATGTGGGAAGGAAAGTACACATCGAAAACACACTATCTTTTTCTTTGGAGACATTACTTTATGGCCTTCTGCCATGTGTTTTGACTTACTTTTCACGCTCAGCACTGATTCATTTTGGGTCATTCGGGCCTCCATGTTAGCTGTTTGTCTGTCAGCTCTTTCCTCTGCTCTGGCAGTCATGGGTATTCACTCCAAACTGAGTTTCTCATTCAGCATTCGTTGTCTGAAGGAATCAGAGAGACAACCATCTATTACTCTGAGACACATGGCCTCTTCCTCATTGAACTCTTTGAACTTGCAATGCTTGATAAGCGAATCAAGCCTTTCTACAAACTCATCCATCATTTCACCAGATCTCTGTCTTTACTGGCTGAAAATGTACCTTTCATAGTAAACATTCAGCATTGAATTGAAGTTTGTGTTTACCACTTCTTTGATTTAATGGTATATCACTTCATCACCTTGTGGTATTCTCTTCATCACTTCTTTTACTCCTTCACCTGCTAAATTCTTAAGATATTTCATGATTTTTTTGTCATTTGCTTCTTAATGCGCCTCAATGAAATCATCTAACGTAGCAATCCAGGCAGTCTACCTTGCGCCAATATTTTGTTTCTTGGCTGTATAGAACAGAAGCTGAGGTTTCAGGAATGCAGCGGCATCGTAACCAGTCATTGCCCTTACTTATAAGAGAATATGTGCACTATTTATGTGGTTATCACTGCCTTCAGTGCTTTTCTGTATCTGAAATTTTTTCTGCTAGCACTACCTTGCACATGACTGTCGCTGCTTTTAGCACTTCTCTGTACCTGGTTGTTGCTGCCTTTAGTGTTAATGTTCTGCATGGCATATGGCTGTCACATTGTGGTGCACCACCTCTTGTCTCAACTTTGTCAGCAAACTTCTAGCCGACAACAAACAAACTTTCCGTAAGGCCTTCACTGGCCTTGCACTGGCTGTAGTAGTGCTTTGACTACACATACGCCAACTGTCGATTTTCACTTCGACTGAGGCACACATGGTATGCGCAAGCATTTTGCTGGACCACAGCAAACTCCCTGGGAGAGAACTGTTGGTTCTTCGGGTCACTGGGTTTATGTAACCCCCTCTCTCATCAGCAGTTGTAGCATCTTCCCAGCCTGGGTACATGCAAATGATCACATCACACACGGAGCTTGGCATTACATGTCTTTATTCCTCAACGTGTAACCATTAACTGAACATTCTACATCATGAACTCTATCACCCCGCACTTATGTCACTGTTCTACTGGAGTCCGTCGGGAACTAAAAGGGTCCCATCAACTTAACTCACAAGACACTACAAAAGGTAAATATAAACATTCTAATTCCAGTCAATGTCCATTGAAAGCTGCACTTCAAAGAAAACAGCTTTCACTCATTACATATCCCCTTTTCCTCTGGCCCTAATTCACAAAGGTAAGTTTACACTACTTTTTTGCTATTTACAAACGACAAGTTAATGGTAAGTTAACAACTGTGGAGACAGAGAACTCTGTGCAGAAAAAGATAGGCCTGTACTTGCTGTACCTCCTCAGGCGTTTCTCACTTATTCTAACTTATAAAGAAGTGCAGACGTTTAAGCAAACTGAAAAAAATATTTCATTAAGAAGGTGGTTTTCTTTAGAAATTTATCTAAACATGAGTAAAAATTAGTCAATGAATAGAAGGTGCTGAGGCTGTCTCAGTACATCTAGTAGTCATTGTAGCTCGTTTTGCTGCTGTGAGAGCTGGCGGCTGCAGTTCTTATCAGCCCAGCAGCTTCTCCAGCATTCCCTTAACCACACTTAAACTGGCTACAGCAGGCAGCTCTCAGAGCCAATTAATTAAAGAGACCAGTAATATGTTAATTAACCAGGAGCTTCAGGCATACAGCAGCATACTGAACAGCTGTTCTTGGTGCATGCGCTCAGACATTGCATTCCATGTGTTTATCTTTGTGTTGCCTTTGTGTTCATGTCTTCATCTTTCTTTTCTGCCATACAGACCCACTCATTTCTTCATGTAATCACCCAGTCATGTCTGACATTGAGTGCAGTTGAGGACGGTTCATTTGGCCCTACAGTGGAGTTTTGTAACGGTAGCCCCTTACAAATGTGGACGCTAAGGAACTACACACGGATGGAAGTTTTTAGGAACATATTTTACAGCCCCACAGATTATTTTCTATAGCAAATATAAGGTTCGTATTTCAAAACAATGTGTGCTGAATAGTTATGCGCTTTCCATTCATTTAAGTATTATCAAACTGTAGCCTGGTAGAGATTTTTCATTGTTTTATGTATTTTATTTTCTCTTTATCTCTGTTTATTAAACAGCGTTTCTTTACTTGCTCTAGCATTATTCACTGTGTTGCTGTTGGAAGGCAGCTGAGATTTACGGGTACATTACCATCTTGTCTGTCTTGACCATCCGAGTCCATACTTTAAGCGTCTGTCTCATTGGATTAGATATGTAATTTGTGTGCCCCATTTTTTCATGAACAAGTTTTCTTCTTTAAAAATCTTGCCCCTTTTTCCTGGGTATAACTTGCTGCTGTCTTGGCTCGTATTTTGGTCTGTCTCTCAGAGATACTGGTTTCTGCTTTGCTTTTGCCAAATAGATAAGTGAGTCGTAGATACTTTTATGGAAAATGCCTATTGATGCACAGTGGATGTGCCCAAAGAGAGATGCAGTCCAAGAAAGATTCTCTGCAGGTTTCAAAGGAACCTCCTTGCTCCTTTCCACAGCGCTGCTTAGGATAGGTAACCAAGGGGCATATTCACAAGCCCCTATCGCCACCACAAAGTCACTTTCAGTGACGTTGTGGTGGCAATAGGGGCCTCGCCTTATTCACAAGGCAGCGTTAAGCCACTTAACGTGGCTTAACGCTGCCTTGTGAATAAGGCCCCCTTTCACGCTGTGTTTAGCTTGAAATGGGCGTGCAGTGGGTGTTGTGGTGGGCGTTCCACCCCAACACCCATTGATTTTGACGCTGGCTCCTTTTCACAAGGGCAGCGTAAATAGGAGGTAGCGCCAAAATTAAAACCAGGAAAACCCTGGTCTTAAGTTGGCGAAACGAGGAGAAATGCTTTATTTCTCCTCGTTTTTGCTTTTTCCATGTGTGCTGCCTTGTGTGTCCCTTCCTGTACATAAACAAACCATTTTTTTAAAATGCCGTTTTGTAACTTGCATGTGTGCTGCATGAAGCAGCACACATGTAAGTTACAAACTGGCATTTTTGGTTTGTTTATGTGCAGGAAGGGATACCTTCCTGTACATAAACAAACCTCCCTGCTTGCAGACACCCTTGCACTCTGGTGCAAGGGTGCCTGCGTTGGCGCTAAGTTGTGAAACTTAGCGCCATCGCAGGGGGAAACGCAAGGCTGCACCATATCCTTGTGAATATGGTGCAGCCTTGCGTTTCCGAAGTGGCGGAGAGAGACGTTAAGCCAAGAAGGCTAACGCCTCTCGCCGCCACTTCCTTGTGGATATCCCCCCACGTGTGCACACAGTTAGCAAACCCACCGAGGACCTTTCTACACATGCACATGTGCGGCTGTCATACGTGACAGATGCACTGCCAAAGTCTTACTTTCGTTTGTAGGAGTCACACGTCCATTAAAATAAGGTAATATCTACCTTACGTGGAGAAGTATTAAATCTGCAAGGAGAATAACAAGATTGCAGAAAAAGCCACACACGTTTGTTGACCCTCCTTGTGTAATAATGAAGTGCAAAGCGGATGCTTAAAATGGGCACTAACATCAGTCACTTTCCCATGGAATTTCTGAGGCTGATCCGCATTTCCAATAAACTGTTTGTTTTACCAAACATTATGTATTCTGTGAAAGCCAATTTTTCTCTCAGTACCTGGAAATGTACATGTGTGTTGTAAAATGTGCATTTGTGCCAATATATGTAACATAATGTAAATTGCATATGATTGTTGGACCTGTCAGTCTTAGGTTGCTCTGCCCCCAAAATATTTGCTTTCTCCCCTCCTATTTGTTTTTGTTGGCATTAGGACTGTGTGCACTTTAACACTGCTAACCAGTGCTAAAGTGCTTGTGCTCACTTCTTAAAACACGGTAAAACTGACTTACACCTGATTGGCATATTTAATTTACTTGTAAGTCCCTAGTAAAATGGTATACCATATACCCAAGGTTGGTAAATTAAATGCTACTGCACTTATTGTGTCACCCACTTAAGTAGTCCCTCAAAACATGTTTCAGGCTTGCAATTGCAACATGTTTGCAGTTTTAAACTGCCAATTCAGCTTGGCAAAATAAACCCCTTGACAGACCTAAAACTCCCTTGTTAGTACATATAAGTCACCCTTAAGATAGACCCTATCAGGGCCGGACTGGCTACCGGGTGTTTTGGTGTGCTGCCAAGCTGGGGGCTGATTTCACTGCGGTGGGGGCTGATTTCGTAGTTGGAGACCTGCATGTGCTTCTAAATAAACAATGCAAAACAAATGGTTTTAAAGCATACTTTAAAACCATTTGATTTTCCATTGTTTACTTAGAAATGCCCGGTTGCCATTCCGGCCCTGGACCCTATACAGCCCATAGGGCAGGGTGCATTGTAATGCAAAATTTCCTAGCTAACGTGCAGGAAAGTTTCAATTCTATTAAGGACGTGGAGGCGAGGATTAGGCTTATCTTTCTCCAATTTATTAGCTCCAGCAGCTTTACAAAGTACCACAATCCATATAAAAACTACATTTCCCATGAACACAGGGAAAATGGAAATAAAGAAAAGTCCAACAGAGGCAGCCAATCCTGAGCGAGGACGTCCCATAACTTCCCCGCGGACGCTCCATCTTCCTCTTTCTTCGTGCGACCCCATCAAGGCAGTCTTTGGTTATTCTTGCTTGCCAGCATCCGATCCTAAGCCAAGAAAAATGTAGGTAAGCTCAAGAGAGTAGAACTCTATGCAACAAACTCGATCAACATGACATGTCCAAAGAAGACAATTAAAACCACCGTGGCATAATCAACATTCTTTTGGCAAGAAGTATTACCTTAAACAGTTACTCACCATACGTACGCAGATGTTCTGGGCGGGTTCGGATGAAAGCCGGGTGGGCTAATCCTCGCCTCCGCGTCCTTAATAGAATTGAAACTTTCCTGCACATTAGCTAGGAAATTTTGCATTCTATGGCAGGACCGGAGGCTTCAGATTAGGCTAGTTTAAAGCTTGTCCACCCCAAAGATCCCAGAGACACTACTGGTTTAAAGTAAAATCTTTTGAAGGTGGAATCCGAAGACCAGTCTGCAGCATTCAAAATATCCTCAAGCCGCGCTCCCAGGGAAAAAGCCTTGGATGCCATTGCACCCCTCACCGAATGAGCTCCAAAGCGGGAAGTATCTATACCTGCTTCCTGCATCACCCAGCGGACCCATCTCACAATTGTAGGAGACGAAACCGCCCTGTGTGGTTTAGTAAGAGCAATAAACAATTGTTTCACGCCCTGTGGACGTATATCTATAGTCGCCACTTCGTAGGCTTTGAGCGCTCTGACCACACACAATTTTGGGGTGTCAGGGAAAGCAGGATAGGACACAGACCGTGAATTACACTTAGTTCGTCTGGAAATGTGAAAAGTAACTCCTTCCGGAGTGAAGACCCGTCCCGTGAGATCTAGGGCCCTCACATCCGAAACCCTGCGACATGAAATCAAACACAGCAACATTGCGAGTTTAGCAGACATTTGCTTCCTCGACAAATACTTGTTGGATGGCCAGGATCGAAACAGTTTTAGAACTTTGTTCACGTCCCATAACACAGAGTAACGTGGTTCTGGAGGCACTGACAACCTGATACCTCTCAATAATTTACAAACTAAAGGATGTTCGCCAATCGGGCGATTATCCAATGGAACATGGCCTGCCGAAATCGCTGAACAAAAGGTGTTGATTGACCTATAGGCCAGTCCCTCCTTTGCCAGCGAGGCTAAAAAGTTAAGGACGTAGACAATGTCCGCCCCCATCGGATCCACCTGTTGTCGCAGACACCAACCTCCCCACCGTGACCATGCGGACCGGTATCTCTTATAGGTGCTCTCGGCCCAGGACTTAGAGAACAACATGGCAGCTTCCTCCGAAAGGCCTGGGACTTTCCAGCATTGCCTGTAACCCGCCAGGCCATCAAGCGCAGGCTGCCTGTGACTAGAAGATGGTGGGGATTTCCCTGAGGATCCTTGAGGAGATCGTGACCGAGGGGGTAGAGGGATTGGAAAATCCCAGGAAAGTTCCATCAGAACCGGAAACCAGGCTTGCGACCTCCATATCTGAGTGATCACCACTAGGTCCGCCTGTTGTCTCCTCACCTGGGTTGATAACCTCATGATCATTGCGAAGGGGGGAAATGCGTAACCCTGTTCCTTGCTCCAATCCTGGAGGAAAGCATCCACTGCCAACGCCTCCGGATCCGGGCGCCAACTGTAGTACCATTTCAGCTGGGTGTCCAGACGGGAGGCAAAGAGGTCCACCGAGAAGGGACCCCATCGAGATTGGATTTCCCGGAAAACACTGGGGTGTAGTTGCCATAAGCTGGTGTCCTTCCAGTGACGAGAGCACCAGTCCGCCACCTGGTTGGACGAACCCGGCAGATGCTCCGCTGACAGGGATATCTGGTTGGATAGGCAATATTCCCAAAGATCGCGGGCTAAATTTGACAATGCTTTGGACCGTGTCCCTCCGAGATGGTTGATGTAGTGCACTGCTGCCACATTGTCCATCTTGAGTAGAACACAACTCTGGATCCTGTCCTTTGTCCAGCACTTTACCGCGAACGAGCCCGCCATCAATTCCAGGCAATTGATGTGAAGGGCCTGCTCGGGAGAGGACCATCTTCCACCGGTAGATACTGCGCCGCAACGGGCACCCCAACCAGAACCGCTGGCGTCCGATTCTATTACCAGATCTGGTTGTGAACCGAAAATCGCTCGACCGTTCCAGGCCTCCATATGATCGACCCACCATTGCAGTTCCGTCTTGGCCTCCTCTGTGAGGGGCACGACCTGAGAGTAGGTGAGGCCCTTGCGCAAGTGGTAGGCTTTGAGGCGCTGAAGGGCCCTGTAGTGCAGGGGTCCCGGAAATATAGCTTGAATCGAAGACGATAGAAGGCCCACCACTCTGGCTAAGTGGCGTAGGGAAAACGTGGGCCGTGCCAACGTACGCCTCAGTTCGTGTCTGATCTTGGATAACTTCCGAGAGGGTAGGGCCAAGGTAGCCGCCACCGAGTCTATCATAAAGCCCAGAAATTGCATCTTCTGGGAAGGGGTCAGGTCTGACTTGGTCTTGTTGATTACAAATCCCAGAGACTCCAAGAGGGACACTGTGTGCTGCAGCTGTGCCAACAGACGTTGGGGACATTGACTCATGATGAGAATGTCGTCCAGATAAATTATCAGCCGGACGCCCTCCGATCTGAGACGCTCCACCACAGGCTTCATCACCTTGGTGAAACACCACGGAGCGGAAGACAGCCCGAAAGGAAGGGAGGCGAACTCGAAAATCTGAGAACCCCACTGGAACTGCAGGAAGCGTCTGTGAGGGGGAAAAATCTGGATCGTAAGGTAAGCGTCCTTGAGGTCCAGGCGGACCATCCAGTCTTGTGTCTGCAGCAGATCCCTCAGGAGGTGAATGCCCTCCATTTTGAAATGGCGGTAAATGAGCCACCCGTTGAACTCTCGAAGGTTTATTACAGGGCGGTAGCCTCCGCCCTGTTTCTCCACCAAGAAGATGTTGCTGAGGAAACCTCGGGGATGCAAAGTGGAGGGGGTAACTGCCCCTTTCCGCAACAACTCTGAGATCTCCCCATCGATAAGATCCCTTTGCTCCTGCGTGAAAATGATGGGTCTGGGGCGAAGGGGCTGAGTAGGTAGGTCGGAATACTCTATTTGAAACCCTCTTACAGTTTGCAAAACCCAAGCGTCGGAGGTGAGCAAAGACCAATTGTGAAGAAAATACTGTAGTCTGCCTCCCAACCTCACCTCCCCCAAACTCTGGACGCTTACCTCGGTGGTTGTTATAGGAACCATCTCCACGTCCTCTGCCACCCCTGCGACCGGGGAAATTCCTGGTCGGGTAGAAGTTCCCGAACTTGTCCGGGTCCTGGTACTGCCCTCTATGAGATTCGCCCTGCTTGAAGGAGGCTCTGTTGTAAGTGTGGCCGGCCGAGCGCCCCCTGCCACGACCGGCTGCGCCAAAAACACGCGGGGTGAAGATCCGCTTAATCGACGTTTGGGCTTTGTCTAGAGAGTTAAAGGTGTTAACGAATTTTCCTAATTCTTTCACAAAGGGGTCACCAAAGAGATTGCCCTCTGCAACTGGACCCGCTTCGGAGGTGGCCAACTCCCCTAGCTTAGGATCTATTTTTATAAGCAGGGATCTGCGGCGTTCAGTCGATATTGCCACATTGGCGTTCCCCAAGAAAATGATCGCCCTCTGCACCCAACTAGAGAGGGTGTCTGGGAAGATCAGAGTGCCCGAAGCCTTGGCGTCTTCGGCCATATCTAAAATTTTTGCCAAGGGGCCTGCCGTGTCCAAGAGCTTATCTTGGCACGCTCTCCACGAGCGATCGATGCCCTTCTTGGGATCGCGGATGAATTTCGCTAAAAAGGTGGACATCTTAGGGTCCACTTCGGGCGTAACTGCTACCTTACCCTCTAGGGTAGGTCTCGGGCACTCTGCACGAAGGCAACTCCTTACTTCCTGGTCTAGGGGTTTGCGCAGTCTGGCTGCCATGTAGGCTGCCACCTTGGGGGCAGGAACCCACTGCGATGAGCGCGGGTGCAATAGATCGTCGGGGTTAAGCATGTCTGTACCTAGGTCTTGAGGTGCTGACTGGACAGGTTTGGATGGGCGCCATGGTCTCTCCGATTCCCCGTCGGAGGTCTGGGGGGACTCATCTGGGTCCACTGTAGCCACCTCATCAGGGACACCAGAGGGTTCCCCCAGTACCTCCTCCGGCTGGCTGGGCGGCAGGGGGTCCCTAGTCTCCATGAATGCCTTCTTGAGGCGAGCAAAAGCGTCTGTGTCCACTCCCGCGTTGTCTGGATGCTTACGTTTGTGCTCCATCACGCTAGTGGAGGGTTGGCCTGGAGGTAGGGGAGTGTTCCCTGACAGATCTTCCCTCTGGTCAAGGGGTAGTTTACATTGCGCTTGTAAAAGGTCAATTTTCTTCTCCAATGGCACAACCACTTGGGACACCGCCTTGAGGATGGAGGAGTCCATGACCTTACAAAAATGGTCATCTACAGGCAGGTACATGACCTCCTCCTCCTCCTCATAATAATCCTCATACTCCATAATGGGAACACCCAAGGTCAGAATCAGAACCAAACTAGGGGAAATCAGCAGGGGAAAACCCTGACAATAAAAACACAGATCGTGCACTTAATAAGGGGTACAGGTTTGGGACCAAATCGCCCTCTTAATTCCGAGGGTATTGAAAAACCTGCCTGGGCCGGTCCCTTCTTATCACCCACAGTCTTACCCGCAATGCGAGTGTTCAGGCTCCAGGCAGGGGCTCTCTAAGTACTATTTAGCCCAAACGCGTTTAAACAAGCACCAATCTTCACCCGCGGCTGTAGCGAGTCCGTCTGAACCGCGCTAATCCTAAAAACGGAACTAGACGACTCGCTGCCGCGCGGGAGGTGAACGCACTGAATAGTGCGCAGAGCGAGAGGGCGCGTGGTCCCCTAGCGGTGGGAGGCCGCACCGCGCCGAGAGCCTGTGAGAAAACCTCAACGGCCGCGAAGGAGCGAACAGCGCTCCCGCGGCCGAACCTGTGAAAAAAGACTGCGTTACTGCGCAATAAACATACACAATAGAAGAACAAACTCTACCCTGTGCCGAGTAGAAAAATCCAGTCAAATCACACACAGTTAGACATTATGGCAAGAAAAAAAACCAAAGCTACTCATCTTAATGCTGCTGGAGCAGCGAAGAAAAAGGAAGATAGAGCGTCCGTGGGGGAAGTTATGGGACGTCCTCGCGCAGGATTGGCTGCCTCTGTTGGACTTTTCTTTATTTCCATTTTCCCTGTGTTCATGGGAAATGTAGTTTTTATATGGATTGTGGTACTTTGTAAAGCTGCTGGAGCTAATAAATTGGAGAAAGATAAGCCTAATCTGAATCCTCCTGTCCTTCCATAGAATTAAAAAGTTTGATATGTACCTTTAAGTTTTACATGTCCTGGTAATACAAAACACACAAATTCTTTTTTGCCTGCTGTGAGGCCTACCTCGTCAATAGGATACCATTGGGTTGTCTGATTACATTTAATAAGTGCTAACTTTTGATAGGGAGCAGGTAGGAAAGTCACGTTTGATGTCTAAGGAACTGTAATTAAAAAATTCTCATTAATGGTTAAGTCGGATTTTAAGTCCCAATTCTGAAAAATGCAACTTTTAGAAAGTTGGAATTTTCTTGTCCTAACTATTTGGTGCCTGCAGCCTGTTCCTGGGTCACATGATTGGGTGTAGTCGGCAATTGGCCTTTGCGTATTCCTCCGTGTGGGGGGGGGAAAGCCTCTAGAAGTTTCTCCCACTTCAAAGGGGGCACCAGATATAAGAATAGGACCCTCAGACCCACTCCTCAGTTAACTCCTGGACCTGCGGAAAGACTCTCAGAGGACTGCACTGCTGCCTTTGGCCTACCCTGTGCCCTCAGAGGGCTGCCCCGTTGCTGGAGACCTGCTTTTCTGTTTGAACCCAGGACTTCCAGTGTGACTCTAAGGGCTAGTTGACTGGCCCCCCTATCAGAGCCTTTAGGGACAGAAAAGGCTCTGTCTATTTGAACCGGCACCTGAACCCAGTCTGAGTGAATCCTGACCCTACAATGGTGTCCCTCCAGTCTTGGGCCCTTGGAAGTGGTGCTAGCGGTGCCCAAAATGCCCAAATCCAAAACTTAGGACTTCGATTTTGTTTGCTAAAAAGAGCTCTGAGGACTAAGAGGAGATCAGGACCTACCTCCTCACTGATCCACCAGAGGTGCATCATGGGTCATCCTGACTTCATGGCAGCTCCTGCTACATTCTTCTCTGCAGCAGCAAATCCTGTTCAGCAGCTCCTCGCCGAAGAGGCATCTGATCCCACGGAGCCCTCATTGGCTACAGCCTGCAATTTCATCCTGGTGGAAATTTTCAAATTCTAAAAATGAGATTAAGACTCAACGTAGAAATCCTCATCACAACTTCATCCAGCAGCTTTCCGATAACGAAACCTCTTCCTCAGATGGTTGCCTTGCCCTGCTGAACTCTTACCTTCTTAGACATTTTTCTTAAAAATTTCTTCTAGTAACTAAGGAAATCCAAGATTGGACCCAATACACTTTGTGCATCTAAACTACGCTCCATCGCGGTCGGCCATAACTTAGATATCTGTGGGTGGCGCTTTGATCTTTTAAGTGCAATTTCACAATTTAAACTTTAAAAGTTCAGAACTCTGGTCTACTGAATGGATTTTTGTTGTTTTGGTGGCAAATAATTTCTTAAAATTAACCCTATTTTTCTAAATTGGGATTTTTCTTTATTACTGGTTGTGTGCTGCATAAATACTTTACGCATTACCTCTAAATTATCTTTACTGCTTTTGTGCTAAGCAACCAGAGGATTAAGCACCGGTTAATTTAGTGATTTTTTTTGGTTGACCCTGACAAGGGTGTAGCTGTTCCTTGAGTAGGGCTTAACCCTCCTCAGCCAACAACTCAATTTTTCACAGTGGTGTACTGTTATTGTATTGTCCCATGTATCACTAAACGCTTCCACCACAGGTAAACAAAACTAGTCTGTTTCTTATGATGTAGTTTATTGCTTTCTTACTTCACCCCGATTTTCTTGTAGAAATGGTTTCTTTACAAATACATTAGAAAAAATATTCCTAAAAGTTATTTTTTTTCTGATTGGTGAAATGGAATAATACACTATACAGATCCTAATTACTGATTAGAGTACTCTTGCAGAATACCAAATATTTGATTGATAACTGTGAGCCAATACTATTTTTTGTATTGTATTATCACTCTACATTTTGCTGATTGGTATTTCTGGTTTCAGAACTCTGCACACAGGGGCACAGATGTCCAGTCCCTAGTGTATGTGCTCTAATCCGTGAAGCATGGTTAAACAGGCTAATTCCCAAATGGCATATTTAACTTACCGGTAAGGCTATAGTACATGGTTCAAGAAAAAACACCAGTGGCATTGAAAGTTAAATGCCACCTGTGGACTGCAGCACTTATGATGCCATCCACTAGGCCAACAAGGAGGACATGAGGCCTTGACTACAGCAGCTTTTTAACCCTAATGCAATCCGGTGAAAATAACCCATTTTGAGACAAAGGAAACCTACTTTTAACTATTAAATAAGTCACCCCTAAGTAGGCCCTGTAGTCCACAAGGTAGGGTACTTAATATTTAAAAGTGGAATGTGTAAAGATTTTATGTTGGTACGTTCGAGAATGACTAGCCCCCAAAGGCTATTTTCACTTTAAAGGCAATAGATGATTGTGTAAGAAAAACTAAAGTTAAAATAAAATACTGTTTTTGCTAACATTGGTTTGGGATAAGCTACAGATGTAATTGTACAACTGTTTAATTAGTATTTATTAAAAATCAAATTCAACTGTGATGTTGGATTTTTGATAACTATACAGGAAAAGTAATTTTTAGAAAATGAGACTTTGCTGTCTGAATCTCCAGTAGGCGAGTTAGCATTAGTCTGTCAGCAGCTGGCTCCTGTCAGTGCCTTTTCATCAATGAGTTGATGAAAAAGGTTCCTAGGTTAGAAACAATGGCTTGGGCCTTTTGGCAGGTAACCTGTGTCTGATGAATATAAATCCTCTCAGCTCAGGAAGGGCTGTAGGAAGGGGTCAGGGACTTCATTAACTTGAAAGCGAAGACCCTGAGCCCTGCCCATTCATAGTTAAGTATAAAGGGAGACCTGGGGAAGAGATGCCCTTTGATCCCTGGGTACAGTGTAGCCATTAGATACTTTTCCAGTGGAAGTGGTGGGTCTGGTACCTGAAACAGTTTAGTGTGGTTGAAGAGGAAGGGACTGCTAATTTTCCTACACACATCCTTGGCTGACACACAAGCCTGCTCCAAGGGCAGAAGGGTTCTGCCATGTAAGATTCTCCTCAGAATAGTGCACCATGGTATAGTTTGTAGTATGGCAAACAGGATTTGCTGCAAGAGTGAAAAGGTTTCCCTCGTGAGAACTTTTTTCTCATTTTTTCTCCATTGTGGTTGGCCTGAAATTGTGGCTACATCCCAGTCAACTGTGAACAATTACTTCTGATTAGTGCTTTACTTTTTCTTGTTGTTTTTTGGCCTACAACTTTAGAAATCCATGTGTGTTTCTTCTCTTTGGATTTTTTGTTGTTTTGGTGTTGTTTTTCTTATTAAAATGTTTTATAGTTGTAGAAATTAGATGTGGGATTTTTATTGTGTTGTGTGTTGAATTTTGAATAGTTTTGTTAATGCTAAATACTTTACACTCTTTTCCTTAAGCTAACCCTTTTAACTTGTGTGTTGGACCTGACAGGATTTTGGACTTATTACTTGGGAAGGACTCACATCTTCCAGTAACAATTTATATGATTTTCTTTTCAGTTTAAGTTAAGTATGCATGTTACTTCCCAGTGTATTGACAAGGGTCATACTACCTCCCTTGCTTTTTTTAAAAATGTTTTAATTTTTTATTTAATCCTTAAAATCTTATACATACCCTTCACTCCTACTTTCCTCTTCCTATGCCCATTTTTAGGTAAACCAGCCAATTGAAAATGTGTTAGAATGTAACTTTCATAACATTTTTTCACATGACTTTTAATACACTAAACCAACAATGTAAGAATTTACAGATAGGTTGTTTTCTGTTTTTTGAGTAATTTACTAATTTTAAAATGTCAACTTCTAGTTCATCATTCACATTTTGAGACAAACATCCTTAAAATGTATGCTGCAACTGGAAAAAAAGATTTAATTTTTTAATAATACAAAAAATTGGCCATGGTTTAAAACAAAAATTTTCTGTCAGTGTAGTTGTGCATATTATACACAAGTTCTCGAGGACTGTGGATATTGCACACCTGGCCACTATTTTATTCGTGGGAGAGGAAAGTCACCCACCAAAAGTAGGATTTGTGAGCTTTTTATACCTCAAATCTGAATTTTGCAGCAATTTTACACCAATGTTTAATTTAAATCTTTACTAGATTTGTCATGGTCATTTGTCAAGAAAATTGTAAAGAGAATGGAAGCACAGTTACTAAACTTCACTCACCCGCATAAATATAAACATACAGACACATACAATAGTTAACTGCATTTTAAATCAGGTTTTTATTTATATGGAAATGTAATAAAACACTGTGTCCTCTTCAGGTCTTATTAGAGCACTAAACATTTCAAAAGAGTTGTGGACACTTTGTTTGTGGGCAAGTTGAACAATGCAAGGTTAAGGTCCTAGTCTACCTGACATTTTTCTGTACACTCAACATTGTGGTTTTCACCTTTGCATAGTAAAAACTAGATTAACGCATGCAATTGGATGCACCCGATCATAAATGGAAAGTAATACATAAATATATAAGGGATGGCAATGTTCATACTGAGTAATTTAATTTTCGTATAATTTATTAAAATGAATTAACATATTTCACCAACCTAGTCCACTGAGTACTCAAAGTGACTCATCAATTGTCAATGTTACATTACATCGCTTTTTTCTTCCACAAATTGCCCAAGACTCTAATATATAGCTAACAAAGAAGTGGAAAAAGTGAGAAAGAGAATATCATTTTTAATTAAACAATGAGTTACTTTAAAATTATGGTGTGATAGGCATATATTGTCGGGGAATTTCATAGCTGAGGCAATTATTGAGAAGGAACTTACCAGAAGGATACCAGACATGGCTTAAGAACATGGATTGTATTTGTAAAGTATATCTGGGATCAAGGATGTAATTATTATTTGATGATCTCTTCAGAGTTCTGAATAGTTAGTAATCTATTGTATAGATATGTTGATTGCTGTATTAATGCCTGGCATATATTCATAAGGTGTAATATTTAAATTGAAAGAACGTACTGTCAATCAATCAAATTTTTGATTTAGACAATCAAATTCATACAACGTGTAAAAATATAAATATCATTCACTTATGCTTTTAAAGAAGAAAACAATAGGGGCGATATTTCAGTGAAGCAGTTGAAAATTGTTCTAGCCGTACCTTTTGAATGGCAGGATGTATCTATTGTGTGTGTGTGTTATTTTTTGTTAAAGTATACATAAAATACAGATTTGCAGAATATCAGAAGTGCATCCAGAGAAAGAATAAAAATCCCTGCCATATTGTAATAAGCCCTTTTTTTAAGAGAAAAGGGAAGAGCCCTCCCAAATTCACCATATGCCTCCTAGATAATGCCTGTGTTTCAATCAATTCTGGTCAAACATATTAATTTGTCAGATCAAGGTACAAGAAGTCAGGGGTTACTCAGAGCAGTAAAACCGCTTTATAAAAGAAAAGTCAAGCATATGCTCCCAGTGGTCCAATTATTTATGCCCTCACATTCCCCAAAACTGGGCCCTGCCCATGTTCATGACATTGTCTGCTGTTGCTGTTGCTTAAGGCTGGCTAAAGGGTTGGAAGAGGCTTGATCACTCCTCCAACAGTTCCATTCCCTACCCACCTTTCTATTTGTGCCCTACCAATTAACAAACACCCACTGTTTGTTGCCTTCAGCGATATTAATAGATTAACGCCACACATTATTTATTAAGTCATGTAACACTCATTATTCACCATTTCTGCTTTGTGTGTATTCCACACTGGTTTTAGCCCATGCAATGTTTATTCGGTGGTCCACTAGGATGCATAGAGTTGGATAGATTGGTAATGGCACCTACAAACAAGCTGTTAACTAGGTCGGTGAAAGGAAGGGGTTGGGCAAGAGTGATATTCCCTAAAGTCAAGTATTCTAAGCGCTAGCTACCTTCAAACAGATTAGTCCTTAAAGTCTTTCTACACTCCCATTCATGATTAAGTTTGACTGTTCTCCTAGCTTCCCTCCTTACAAAAACTATGAGAAGTATGCACCATCTTTCTCATGGACATTTGTTCTTTGACTCTCCTGAAAAGCACATTTTGCATGGGATTATTCAGAACAGCTGTATGATGTGCCCTCTCAAGCGATGAATGTTAAGTGGAATCTGTAAGTATGATCCTACTTCAGAGCTCAGGTGAACTAGTCATACCAGACAGATTGCCCTCTTGTTTTTTGACTCAGCATTACTTCTTTTGAGCCTCTACACTTGATCTGCACTTTCTTCTATATCAACTAATCCTCTCCCCCCAGCTCCACCAAATCCACTAAGCATACTATTTTTGAGCCAAGATAACTACATCAACTACCAGACAGTGCTGTTTATCGCTTCTTAGAAGAGTAAGTGCTACAGATCCTATCCAGGTTACTTCATATCTCACACAAATATATTCATTAACCTGATATATGTTTGTAGTAAAGGACCATGAAATGGCCTCAAGTCAACATTACTTGTGCTAAAACAAACTAGGGAATTTAAATAAATAAGGATCATTTTGTATCAAGTGATAAATCAAGGATTGTCCCTCATTTTGTCTGTTGGGTTTTACCACATCTTTTTTGAAATATCAACCTGCAAAAATATCGTATATACACTATTGACTCTGACCATATCAGCAGTGTAAGTAGATGGGAAATAAAGTATGGTAAATTTACGCTTCATTATGCACACATAACCTAAAGAAACAATGGTGACCAATGCTACAAATGCACTAATTTTGCAGAACAATTTTTCAACAGCGATATTGTGACAAACAGCCTTATGGAGAGGAAAATTAATTTGTGAATATACAGGAACCTTGGCGCACGAGATCTAAAATATGATCCAATTTATTTGGATTTATCAGCCCAATCTTTGTTTGTTTATGTGAGACAAGACCCCCACTACTCAGTTCCATTTTATTTCTGTTTGTCTCTCGAGAGGCACCAAGTTATACCCCCAAAATTACTCTTTGTTCCCCCTTCCCCGGTATTCACTATGCATTTTCACTTCTGTCTGTCCTCTCTTTCATACCTCCCTCCTACATGCTTATATTCTATCTCACCACCATCCACATCCTACCCAGTGCACCTTAAATGACTTTGAAAGGGCTGTGTCATAAGTTCTAGGCCGATCTAGAGTCACACTCTGATGGTTCTTTTTAGCAGCATGAAAATGTGGAGGGGAGGAAAATCAATAGAGAAACAATCAATTAGCTAATAATTCTCCTGGATACATAATAACCCACAGACAACTACTTAAGATTAATTAATTTATTACAAGGCAAAGTACAACTGAACATAGAGACACCTCAACACAAGAGTATAGAAGTACATAGAAATTAGCATGAAACCAAATCTATGCATCCAGTTTAGACGATGCAGCATGAACAACACAATTAGTTCAAGAAGTAGAATACAGAAAATCAGGTAGGATGAATCCAAATTTCCCTGCATCGAGGGTTGGTGAGTGAAAAGCATACATCTATCCCTTCTCTAACACTAAAGTGACATCCCTAAATAAGCATTTTCAGAAAGAAGGGTAAAAGGTGTCAGCACGGGAAGCCTCCCTAAGAAGTCTCTCCATGATCGATGGGTCGGGTATCATGAAGCTAGAAAAGACTGAGCTAGTTCTAGGATGCTCTCTCTCTGAATGCAAGAAAGGAGTGGCGCACTATCCCTAATTCCAACAACCAGTTATTTACGAGTAGCATTCTCATGGTGCAGTTCGGACCCCGTCATCCATTCTGGGTACAGACCTAAAGATATTTTTCCACGATGTCGAGAGTGCACCTTCCTTGCTACAATTTGCCCTTGTCCTCTGTGAAGCACAACGACCTTTCTTTATCGGCCCAAGCCACACAATTGTAACTTCTTCTCTCCTTACCTAGCTTTCTAAAACAAAGACATTACTTTTCTTAAAGAACGTATTCTCCACCTGCAATGGAAACATGAGAAAGAACAGAATCTTCGGTGCACATGAAATTCAACTATTAGCTTAAAGCAAGAGTTTCAAGGGACTTGCATTTCAGGCCTAGGACTTCAGGCAACATAAGACGTGTCCCATAACCATTATTAGCATTCCAATTAATACATTTACCTACTAATTAGAAACATCAATTGTCGAGCAGATTAATAAGTGAATAATGTCAGTCTCACAGCACGAGTTTACATGTTAATGTTTTTGCTAGTTACAGTTATTTCCTGCATTAATTTTATTTATTTATTTGAAAAGTTTTATAAAGCGCCAACATTACCCTTACAGGTATCAGAGCGCTGTACAAAGTGGCAAAAGCAAGAATAAAACAACACAATGGAACAAATGTGGTCGTTAAATAATCACACAGTCAAACAAAAGGGGAAACAATCAAGGTCAAGGGGCAGGAGAGTCAGCCCGACCAGAGGGACCAGTACAGTTTCAGAAGGACCATAAAACGAGATTACAAGTAAACAGAGAGCATAAAATTCAAACAAAACGGTATAAAAGAAGTATCAAATCTGGATAGAGAGGAGTCTAGGGAAGGTAAGCCAGGTTAATGCTGTTGATGTTTACTCAAGATTAGCCATTTGACCTGTTTCTTGAAAGGTGCAGTGGATGGGTTTGATCTGATCTCTGGAGGAAGAGCGTTCTAAATTCTTGAAGCAAGACCAGTGAAAGCACGATTGTAAGTTGTTTTCTTTTTGAATTTGGGAGGTTTCAAAAGTAGGGTGGTCGAGCTTCTTAAGTTCCGACTTGAGCCAGATAGTTCAAGTTTTCTAGCCAAGTAAACCGGGGTGTTGTAGTGGATAGATTTATGCGTTAAGCAAGCTATCTTGAAACGTATCCTAGCTTCTATAGACAGCCAATTTAGTTGAATTAGGTCTGGCATGATGTGGTCATGTTTTCTGGAGCCTGTGATGAGCCTGGCCGATGCGTTTAGAGTGGCACTGAGCGGAGCTAAACTAGCTTTAGGAAGCCCCGCAAGGGTCACCAAACCATATTCTAATCGAGAGATAACCAGGGATTGTACTGCAGGCTGGATGTCCTTGGGCGGAAGAAAAGGCTTGATTTTCTTAAGGGTGCCGAGCTGAAGATTAGCTCCCCTAATAGTTGCACTAATGTGTGCTTGCATATTTAGGTATTTGTCCAAGGTAATACCTAACAATTTAGCTGAGTCAACAACATGAGGGGTGCAGTTAAGAGCAGTGAGTTGTTTAAGCCAGTCTAGGGTAGGTGCAGAGTGGTTGCGGGGGGAAATCAGAAGGAATTCTGTTTTTAGAGTATTTAACAGGAGATAGTTGTGGAAGAGGTGTGGCGCAGCGGCCAGGGTGCCTGACTCTGGACCACGGGGTTCACGGTTCGATCCCCGGTGCCGGCGGCAGGTTAGCCCAGCACCATGTGACTCTGGGCAATAGCTCGCCTAATCTTCCCGAGGGCCCCCAGTGCCGGGACACCTCTCCGGAGGTAGCTGTGCGCTTTACAAATGCCGGTATTTCATAGTTCTGGGCTAGCCATTGTTGAGTTTGTAAGAGTGCATCATTTCTCCATGACATTTACCCATAAACTAAAGCACGTCACATAATTGCATTAATACGGTTCACAATTCTAACACCTCATGTTAACAATAATTGCATGATTATATGTGGATGTGCTCTACATGTGATTATAATGCACCCCTACATTTTAAATGAGAATTCTGCTACATCAACTTGCATCATTTTATTTTCCCCATACTTAATGCATGTGGCAATGACTGCAACTCTGTTGTCCAAATTTCTCTCCCAATTCTCCTTCCTGAATGGTCACAGTAGAAATAGTAGTCAGTCTACCAAAACATTTTGTAAATTATATCCTAAACCTTCGTACAATTTTCTTTCAAGTATTTACCTTCGTGCTTCCATCAATTTTTGGGGAGTATTTTTGCATGATTTGATGCCATGGCAATGTATACCATTACAAAAAAATTGCCAATCATTTACTAAAAGGGATTCATTTTTTAATGTATTTCTCACTACATCTGGGTTGTCATGAACTGTTGCACTGAAGTTGATGCTTGCAGGGTGCCTGTTTTTAAGGCATCACTGTCTAAAGCGCATCCGCCCCACCTGGAGATTTTAAGAGTTAGCTCATGAGCTATAGACAACACAGCTCGTAAACAGGGAAAGACAACCACTGATATCACATTCAGAGCCATGCCGTCTGCAGCTCAGGCACTAATTCGCAGAAACTCTATGTCAAGTGGATGGCTTTAGACATATAAGTCTAGATGCCTTACCTATTTTCAAGTCACAAACACTAATTCACAAAACTGGAATGTTTGCAACTGCAAAAATAGGTTTTCCTAAAGCAAGAATCCCATTTTAGAAGTCAGTAAACTTTAACCGACTCCTAAAATAGGATTCCAAATGGTGAAAGAATCGCAATTTGGAATGGACATTTTGTGGTCCCCCCTTCAAAATGTAAGTTCAGTAACATATGTATCAATGATTTGCGACCAGATTTCATGTCACAAACCATTGAAAAGTAACCAACTTCCAAGTTAGGATGAACTCCTTCCCCTTTGCGAAATAGGATACAAGTGTCCAGGAGAGTAGGCCGCATTCCAGGGAACCACTGACAAATCCCACTGAAGCTTTTAAAAAATAAAACTTTCTCTTAAAGCAGCAATGTTTCCTTTAAGGAAATCAGGCTGCTCTAAAAACAAAAAAGTGTTTTTTTTAAAAAGCGATTATTGGGATGTTGGTCTGCAGACACTAGCCGGCCTCTCTCCTTTTGATTGTAACCAATCACAGTAAGGCTCAAAATGCAACATGCCTAATGAACATTAATTAAAAAGGACAAATAAGTTGGTGTGCATTCTGCAACTGCTTCTTGCGAATATATTCTTAGTACATCTGGCCCATAATGCTTTGACATCGCACCCATTCATGATTTGCCATTAATTATTTGTCCCCTGGTCAGTTATTGACAAATAGGCACCATTGTGATGTAACAGTGACAGTAAGAGCACAAGGCACAGTGTATTTTGTCAGAACTACAATTAGTGGGTTTAAGATCAAAGCACAATCCCACAAATAGAGGTCATGTACTGTTTGTCTTATAAAGAACAGGCAGATCAGACACTGTGGTAAATGAACATGGGGAGACTGAACAGCATTTTTCCTATGATGACTAATATTTAAATCCTTGAGCTGTAGAAAAACAGGACACATTAATTTGCACAATTTCTGTTGCTTGAATAATGTGAAAGCAGCAAGCAGATTTTGCCCCAGTCCTTATCACAGAAATAGTTTAACATGAAGACAAAAATGTAGACAAGACTGTGAAACAATTTGCAACTCATGTATTGCTTATTCTAGGAAATCTGCCTTTTCTGCATGGTCACTCTGGATTTTTTGCCGTCTGCTCTACCCTACATTTTTGCTGACTTTAGAACTCTGTGCAATTTGCCCCTGCTAACCAGTAGTAAAATTCATGTGCCCCCCTTTTAACCATGGTTAAATTGGCTTATTCCTAATTGACTCATTTAACTTGCATGTGCGGCCCTACTGTATGGTGTAAAAAGTGCACCCAGAGCAAGGACGTTAAATGCCACTTGTGGACTACAGCACCTATTGTGACATCCATATATTAGAAGTGCAAACTTGGCTTCAGGCCCAGCCTCTGTAGCCTGACTGTTGCTGTGTAAACCTACAGTGTGCCCTGCTAGAAATTCCCTTTTAATGCCACCCCTACATAGCTCTTGTATCCCACAAGTCAGGGTGCATGTTATTTAAAAGTGGGTCAATGAGAAAATTAATGTTACCACAAACCCACAGTGACATCTCTCTAAAATGACAATTCAGGAAAGGGAACAGCCCGAAAAATAATTAAACTATTATTTTTTGATAGTTATTAAAAATGCAATTCAATGGTGAAGTTGGATTTTTAATAAATATAAAGGAAAATTTACTTTTAGTAAGTGACCCTTTACCTGCTTGAACTGTCAAAAGGCTAATTAGCATATGCATTGGCCAGCTCTCAGTCTGTCCTCAGGCCCTGAATATGGGTGAAATTCTTCCGAGGACCCAGGAGTAAACAACAGACTGGCCCGAATGGGCAGAGAAGACTCCTCTGAGCTGAACAGAAAAAGCAGTGTAGGGACGGAGGGCTTGCTTTTGACAGCAGAGTGTCAAATCATGCTTGACAGGCCTCTTGAGCCATGTATAACACTTGGGGCACACTTAAAAGCAAGAGAATAGGATGCCAAGACCATTCTTTTGGATCCCATGTCTGGTTGCTGAAGGACCCTGCATTTGTCCTCCCAGGCCTATTTTATGGGTTTGTTGTGGGTACAGTGCCTGCTTCAAACTGGATTTTAGTGTTAGATGTGGGAGGACCCTAGGATTAGCTTAGTACACTCCCCGCTCACCCCCCCCCCCCAGCCCCAGAGCCCATGTTAAGTGTAGCTGAAGACCTTTGCCATCTTGGAATTGCCCTGACAAATTGAGTTTTGGTCCTGTTTGCAGTAAGTACTTTCTTTGAGGTCCCAGAGGCCGTAAAAGTGTACTCCTGTGATTGACTGTGACTTGAAAGACTAAGGGCCTGATTACGAGTTTGTCGTTCCAGGAACCGCCGTACCCAAGATTGTCAGATTGCCTTTGCAAAGACCGCAGGCGAACCGCCGACACCGCCAGCCATCCGCAGATCGCTGCGGTTAATGAAAAGCAGCTGCCATAGGGCAGTACTGAAGAGTTCCACCGCTGCCCCTATTATGAGTTGGCTTTCTGACAAGCCGACCGCGGTGGTAGAATTGCCGTCTTCAAGTCAGCAGAAACTAAGGATTTGGGGTGCATACTCACCCCTTTCATGTTCTTCCCGTCAGAGTTCGACATGGATCCCTTTCTCCAGGTCCCCCCTTCACAGCAGCATCTTCATCCCAAAGAATACGACACTGTTTGCAGTGAAATACAGGTAAGTCCTTTTTCTACCACATGCCCATTGCCTGGACCTCCCACATATGGGCCAGACTTCAGCAATGAGTAGGTGTTATTTTTCCACATGTATCATGCATATGTGTGCATTCGACACATGTACGGTTGAAACGCTCACACAGGCATTGATATATAGGGGAAATCATTCACCACCACTGCAAGACCACTGCAGACACACCGTGGGCACCTCGATCAACTAGTCAGTTGGAGGACCACCGGCACTGAGGTCTTCTAGAGGCCGTGGCTGTCGGGCATTCGGACCGCTGAACTCGCAATCAGGCCCTAAGTCAAAAGTAACCCCGGGCAGAGAACTCCACTCCGCCAGCGGAGTTTGCGGAGTTTTGCCAACTCCGTGCTCCATTGAGAACACGGAGTTCAGGCAAAACTCTGACTCTGCAGCGGAGCGGAGTTAGTCAGCCCCTGCCCACACCCAAAGCAGTAAAAAAAATCACTTACCTGCTGTGGCATCTCTGGGCTGCCCTCCTCCTCGCAATGGTCTCTCTCTCCTCCTCGTCCTTGCCGTCCTAATCCACGCAAACCCCTACGATGTACGTCTTGGGAGGACTGCGCATGCGTGCGCGCATGCGCAGTTCTCGTAAGATGTACAGCGTAGGGGTTTGCGAGGACGAGGGCGGCGAGGGCTCGAGGACAAGGAGGAGAGAGAGACTACAGCGAGGAGGAGGGCAGCTCGGAGACACTACAGCAGGTAAGTGATTTTTTTTGCTTTTAAATTAGGGAGGGTGAAGGGGAGCAGAGCGGAGTTCCACGGAGTTTTTTTTCAACTCCGTGGAACTCCACGTAGTGGCACTCCGTCAGCTCCGCCCGGGCTTAGTCAAAAGGTAAGCTCTTTTATCAGAACAAACATGGTTGGTGTATCCAACGTGGTCAGTCTGAAATTGTAAATATCTCCCGGTGTACCGTGACCAAAGATGATCATTGGCGCTTTGTGCTTTTTGGTGCTATTTTCCCTTGAAAACTCATATCTCCAGTTCCCCTTTTTGGGTTATTTGCATTTTGGTGCCATTTTATTTATTACATTTTACTCTATTTTTCTAATTCCTTTTTAGATTTTTCTTCATTGGCATTTTGAGTTTATTACTGTGTTGGTACTGCATACATACTTTACACACTGCCCTAAGTTAAGCCTGTGTGCTCGGTGCCATAGCTACCAGGGAGTTTGCCTCAGGTTAATTTATTGATTTTAATTGTTCACTCGGATAAGGGTTGTGATTATTCCCCATCCCCCAAAAATAATCACATTTCTTGCAGTTATTAATGTATTTAAATCAGATGTGCAGGTGCTGTTAAGAAAGAAATAGTCACCTTGGAATAACCCCTTTTAGAAAGAAATTCCACAAATTTATACAGCTTGATTACAGGCAAAGATCCAAAATCTTCAGAACAAGGCTTAAAATAGTAATACCTTTCTGATTTCAAAGCAATGTGCCAACATCAAACATGTGCTCGACTCTATTTATGTCAGTTACAAAGACAACATATTTCCTGTCGCCTATTACTTTCTACTTCTGATGGAACTCTCCCAAGTATAAAAGTCCAAAGCGTAAACCTCGTGGGACTACTATGAAACAATGTTACCATCGACAAAATGCTAGGGCCTTTAGCGGAAGCTCCTCCGCTAAGGCTCCCTGAGCAGTGGAAAAATGGATAACAAAATGATAATAACACAATGTTATTAGCATTTTATTTTTCTGAGGCAGTTTTGCAGGGTGGGACTGGGTTGTCATCACAGCCAGCAGACAGAGGAGTGGTTGGGGCACTTAAGTGCGCATGACGATTTGATTGGCTGTCATGAGCTGACCAGACAGTCATGCGCACTTAGCATGTTCTCCTCCGTGCTGTAATGCACAGCTGGGTGGAGAACATGCACAGGCTCCCACTTCCTGTCTGAGTGCCGAAGCACGGTGCTTGGACCAGTCACAATGCTGCTGTCATGCTGGTGACCACAGCATCGTGATTGGCTTAGGGAAGCCTGTGCCTACGGCTTCCACTCCAGGAGGAACAGAAGAGGATGGAGGAGAGGCAGCGGCCGGTAGCCAGGTAAGTGACATTTTATATTTTTTTCTCCCGCCCCTCCCGAGCCTCATCCGTTTTATCCTGTGCCGCCACTCATGGCTTTGATGGACTGCCTATCCAAGTAATGCCAATGAGAAAATGCGATAACCAATATCTACAAGGGTATCGACCCAAAGCCCACTCTCTCTGTAATTCTTAATGTACTTGAAGAATTAATGATAGGAGGTCTTTAAACAGATAAAGGCCTGACCTAAGAAGAAGTCTGCGCTATTTTTGCTACTTAAGCATTTAAAAAAAAATTACAAAACAAAATTACCAATGCAATGGTGTTAAGCAAATACTTTGCGGATTACTGATGTCTATCAAATAATAAGATACGAAGAGTAGTATATTGGGGTTTTAGCATGATGTTTATGCAACGGTGCCCAGAAGCAGATGGAAGCTGTGCCCCTGTTCTGCAAGAAATGTCTCTTTTGGCAGCGTATGCTGTGAAGTGCTAACGTTGAATTAGCAAGTGTTCTGTAGACAGCACTGTTGGGAAATAGAGGGACAACGCCTCGTCCACATCACAGTGCAGCTCTTGGCATACATGGTCCCACGATAGGCATTTCTTGCTGACACCAGCACATACATCCTTCTGCATCTATGCGCTCATTCACACAAGATAATAGTGTGACCCTTCATTTATGTAACAGTATATTGTGTTTTTTCACAAAACATGGCTTTCCAGATGACATTAGAAAGGGCCTTATTTATCAACTCATTTTCCCATGGACATAGAAAGGGTAAAACCCTTTGACACTTCAGGCACCAAAGAGAAGAGAATGCTTCCCATGATAACTAAAGCAGCTATAATATTTTAGAGACCCATTATGTACACCGGTGGAAAGAAATCAAACCGTTGAGCTGATGCATGCAGTCATTTTATGATAATTTGCATTTCGGTGTATTGTGCAGAGCAGCTTCACTAAATCGATGTTAAAAACACCAAAATGAAGCACATGCGAACGTTTGAATGAGATAATTCTGTAAACACGCTGCTTCTATCAACATTACCCATTCATGCTGGTTGTTGTAATTAGAGTGACATGCTGTATGCCTCAGAACGTTCAATATGCATAAACTGAGCGTCCCAAAATGATTCAATTCAACAGATGCAAGCTTTTTATAGCACATAAACATGTGGTAAAAATTCAGCCTCGCATCTCAGAAGAGAGGCTAAAGATGCATCAGTCACATGGGGCAGGGCCACAACATCCACCCCAAATTTCATTTTTTTTTTAACTCTTAGCCTGTGAATCCAGCTGCTTAAGAAGAAACTAATAATCATTTCATGTAATTTAGAAACTATGAATAATAAACCGTTTGTATTCACTGGAAATAACCTAATCTAAGTAAAACAGAAGCTATTCAGAGTCTTTCAAAACGTTGGAATATTGAAAGACTAGAGGCCGTTGTGGTATCTTCCGATTATAGGGATTGTTGTCCTCACACTGCACCCCTCCCCTATTGTTTAGAGCCGTCTTTGAGAAAGTATGTGCTGATGGAAAAAAAACAACCCACTGCATATTTAAATGCTGAACCTCAGTCATATTGGTCTTTTACATCATTTGTCTATCCGGTCATTGAGCTTCTGGCGATGGTTTGTTCCATTATTGTAACTTCTACACAACGATCACGTCTAAGGCTCTATCAAGCAGTCCTTACTGTGCTTTATCCCTTCTTGCAATCAGTTCTACATCCTGTGCTTGGTAGTTTTTATGGTCTGGCTTGACAGTGCAGCTGTCGCCAAACAATTATGTGAGATCAAGCTCCGTGCACATGTTGGGAGCGAGGAGTACATGTTTTGATTGGGTAGAAGTTGTGTGTTTCCACAAAGAAGCACGTTCCTTCCACACAGCTGTGATCATTTTGTTTATTTATCCAGCGGACTGAGCTTTAACTTTGATGGCACACAAATGACTTTGTAATGCTATTAAAGTGTCTTAGGTAACTAGACAATTTATGTTGTTTTTCTCTGACAGAAGCACAGAAGGGAGGGGCGGAGTCATTAACCCACATGGATTTTTAGGGCTGGATTGACAATACAACAGTCACCTGAACATTTAATCTACACCAGTATTATAAGACAATGTAGAATAATTTTTTCAATGTCCCAGGAAGGTGTTAATACTGACTGGCAATCTATCAAATAGCCCTTTACCTATGACTGACATGATTTAAATATGTTTTGTCTTCAGATTTATGATATCGCACCCAAAGAAATTCATTTTCTATAAGAAATTAACAAAATCTAGTTGAAAAATTGCATACTTTGCTGAGAACCTTAATTATTTGGGGGTCTTTTATGTTTCAAATGCTTGCTTAGACAATGAAAGACAGCATCTTGTTCTTCTAAAATAGAGGATGGGAGGGGAAAAGTTAGTGGGCTTACGAAGAACCAGTGTGTTATTTGACTATTATATTCCAGGAGACCAGTTTCCCTCTAATGAAAACCTTCATTGTCTTGCAGATTATTTAGGTGAACAGGTGCAAAAGGGGTTTCAAATGATCCAACATAGATAAATACACACCACTAATTTTATGTTTGAAACCCATAAATGATGATTAGGACCAAAATTAAAAGAGGGGGTAATGGAGCTTCCACTAAAAGCTAATTCTCTCCTGCTGGCCCTTCTCTAGGTTCTCCTGTCTCAGCTAGAGTGGAGGTCAGGCTGGAGGAATTGCCACTCTGTGAATGCAGAGATCAATAGGTGGAGAAGGCAATGTGCAAAGAAAAGAGGCTACCACGCTCATTCTGATTAGACGGCAAGGCATTAGTATTGTAGAGGGAAAAGTTAGAGAACCGGTCAGAGAATAGTAAGATCTCATTTTCTGTCAAATCGTTGAATATTAGACTTGGCAGCAGGAGATGAAGAGCTGTAAAGGAAAAGAAGTGTAGGTAAGGGTCCAAAATGTATGATTCCTGCTAAGTCATACTGAGTTTGGCAGAGGGTGCAATGTTAGCTATTTGGCCCAGAAAGCAGTAGCACACAGCAGTGTTGGAGACCTGTGAGTAGTGGAAGCTTCATAGAGGTAGAGCAATAATACATCAATGATGGTTGTTGCTACTTTTCCCTATTGGTCCATGAGACAAAGAACTGGTTATGTTGAAGCAAAGTGGCTGATACTAAACCAAGGGACTGTATATAGACAGTCATATCAAGAAAGCTGTATACAGTGATTTCAGAAGAGAGAGGGCATCCTGGAATGGTGTGAGAACATGATGCTGCAATAGGAGAATCCTACATGCAAAAATCACCAAACAGACAAGACAGCATATCAATTTTCAATAATTAATTAAAAACTGAAAATGCTTTTTCACTGATTGGCGAGTGTGCCTGTTTGTGTAAATAGGTGAGTGGATAAAAGCAAGAATGCGTTAATGGGCAGTGCATCAGTGGATGAATGGGTAATGATGGATGACTGGGTGAGTGCTCGATTGGTGTAATGGATAGGTGAGTTGAAGTATAAACAAGTAAATAGTGGCGTGAATGAAGAGCAACTTTGTGCCACCAACTGGATCAGAGCAGTCCCCATCATAGTGCCATCGGTATCAATGCACTCATTAATCATCTTATTTTTCATTCATCTATAAATACACTGTCTCAATTTGATTTGATTTAATTCTTTTATTATTGCTTTCGGCACATGCCTGTTGCAAAGTACAAACAATTAAACTTACAATGAAACACATAGCTTAAAATAATTTAATAATACATTTATTTCAGGCAGCCCCATTTGTGCTATAAAACGACCAAGGAAGTGGCTATCTGAGGTGAAATAGCAGCAAGACCTCCTTACCAGATCGAATTTGCCACGCAATACTTTAACGTTAGGCCTCTTTGTCTACAGTTAAAACATTATCTGAGTCTTCCTCTGTTGCTTCCGTTTACAGGCTTTTAGTTAAGGGGTATACAATAAAAGAGATGGGGGAAGTTATCTTAAGTTATTAAAGTAAGATGTTCCAGTTTCTTCTTCTGATGTAAAGTCCCTAAGTCCCGACTCCTTTCTAGTAAGACCATCTCGGATTACACTTCTTTCAAATTTGATCATATCTGTTATGAACAATGATGCCATAGATGTCATCTGCCCTCATCATTCGTTGAACTGAAAAGGGGACAGAGAGTGTCAAGTCATTCCAATAATGAGCCAGATATAACACCTGATGAGACACACAGTCTGGAACGAGTGTTCCTTATCAATATGTCGAGCCCATCAATAAACAGCCCTAGACAATTCATCAAAGAAGTGTAGTTCAAATTGACGCCACTTCGCTTATCATTTTCGTGAAGATGTGTCTAGGACTGGGGGTAGGTGGTGAACTATGATCTGCTGGCGGAGTTAGCTGCATTTTGGCACTCTGCTCTCCACTTGGAGCGTGGTGTTCAGCAAAAAATCTGCAACTGACATGTAGCGCAGTTTACTGGCACCCCCTCACCCTCTCTCTGCCTCCAGTTGCTGCTCCATGTGCTCTATAAAAATGCAGGGGGGGCAATGCGACTTTCGCCGTTTCTGAGGTGGAGGAGATCAGCATGCTGCAGTGGTGCTGCCTCAAGTATGTAACCTCACATCATCCTCATTATTATTAACTCGAAATGGAGCCCAGGGTAGTAAATGTCAGGAACAACAGACCAATAGTTCTAGGCCCTGATGTGTACAGTCTTGTGCCTGGAGGCAGGATGCTACCATATACATCACCCCAACGGTAGGCCCTAGGCAGCCCTATGAGCAGGGTGCAGTGTATTTAAAAAGTAGGACATGCTCTTTTGAGTTTTACATTTACTAGAAGTTAGAAACTGCTAAATTCATTTTTCACTACTGCAAGGGCTATCTCTCCCGTAGGATAACATTGGGATTGCCTGAAAACATCTTTTAAGTGTAATTTCCAGCTGGGTAAAGATAGATGTTAGACCTGCCATCTTTTGGCATGGTTTCCTCTGACTTTTTTGCTTTCTGACCTCCTGTTTTTTACTTCATTTTTGCTAGCTTAAGGACTCTGAGCACTTTACCACTGCGGAAGTGCATGTGCTCTTATCTAAAATTTGATGACAATTTGTTTATCTTAGATTAATATATTTGTTTCACTTATGAGTCCCTAGTAAAGTGGTATATCATATACCCACGGCCTGTAAGCCAAATGCTAATTGTAGGCCTACAGCAGTGATTGTGCCGCCCACAGCAGTAGCTTTTCAAACCTGCCTCAGGTCTGATACTGCAGGGCCTGTGGGCACAGTTTACTGCCACCATGACTTGGCATTTCCAACTATTTGCCAAGCCTTAAACTCCCCTTTGATTACATATCAGTCACCTCTAAGGTAGGCCCTAGGTAGCCCTAAGGGGAGTGTGCTGCGTAAGTAAAAGGTTTGACATGTATGTTTTTTACATGTCCTGGTAGTGACAACCACCCAAGTTCGTTTTCACTACTGTGAGGCCTGGTCCTCTCATAGGTTAACATTGGGAATTCCTTAAATACCCTTTTTAAGTGTAATTCCTGATTGCAGAGGAGTAGCTACTTTATATCATTGGATTGGTAATGACAAGTCTTCTTTAGTGGTAAAGCTGGATCTGGTATTACAAATCTAGAAATGCCACATTTAGAAAGTGGACATTTCTCTCCTATTAGCTCTCTTTTGTGCCTTACAACCTGTCTCCAATACACGACTGGGGTGTGGTGACAGCTACACTTTTTGCATTCCCTCTAGACAGCAACAAGTACAGGACACTCAGCTGCATATGCATTTAACTGCATACTGATGGGTCCTCTGGGGAAGAGGGAGGGGAGAAGCTGACACGTAAACCTGAATAGGTAGTGGCCTGGCCTCACACAAAGCACTGGTTTAACCACCACAATTAGGCTGGCAAACAGTGCTGGGCTGAAAGGAGACTTGTGCACCACAAAGGCTTTGCTTTGTAGTTCCCTTCATTTCAAGGACACATTTGGGTATAAGTATTGGGTCTGTGACCCCCTCTTGCTAGTTCACTTTAGGGTCCTAAGGAGACTCTGCCAAGAAGAGGAGGTGTGCTACAGTAGGGACTGCCACTTTGCCAACTGCTTTGCTGTGCTGGCCTGCTGCCTGCTGATTGCTGGGCTACAGGAGGGACTACCCCTTTGCTACATGCTCTGCTGTGTTGGCCTGCTGCCTCTGACCTGGGCGGTGAGAAGGACTGAACCTGTTCTCTCATCAACCTTTTGCAACCCAAGTAACTCCAAGGGCTTGTTAGCTTGCCCCCTGTTTAGGAAATCTAAGGGCCATCAAAGATTTCAGTTGCAAAAACGACTGCTGCTAGGCTCTGCTAATCTGAAGTCTGACTCTGCCTGACTTACCCTCAACCAGTCCTGGGACTTCGCAGAGTGTCAGCAGCCACTTTTGGGCATCTACCCTCATCAGTGCGATGCACCGATCAAGAACCGCTGTGTCTGCCTGCTAGAGGGCAGACAAGCGTGTGTGTCGACTTCGCTGAAGCCCCAGCGCACGAAGGCAGTCCTGGTGCACTCTGCACACATCAAAAAAAGATAGGCGTCTGCCCTCTGTTACTCCAATCACTTCACTGTATCCAGAAAGGGAAGACTCCAGCAACGTGGGCCCTGATACTGATGCTGATGGCACTGCTGCAATCCCCCGAGAAAGGTACTGTGCACTCCAGGACTTACGAGGCCGCTGCCGGCCACCAGCGCTCCTGCGGGCAGCCCCAAGCGGAGCGAGTAGATCAGTATCCCGCAAACTTGACATTGCATTTTAACTGTAATACCTTTGGAAGCATTGCTTTGCGTTGACCCGGGGAAAAAGTCTGTTCTCGATCCACGGCGTGGATCACTGTCTTTTCACCAGAATAAGCGTAAAGAACCTACGGAAAGCACTAGGACTCTTTCAGCATTGTACATTTTTTAATTATTTGTAACTTGAGATGCATTAATTAGATTCTTATCATTTTTATCTTATTTTGAAGAGTAAAAGAGATACTCTTTTCATACCTCATTGTGGAAGCTTTTTTTTATTTTTTCACTGTGTTACTGATTCCATGTATGAACAACTGCTTTACACATTGCCTCTTATGTTGAAACTGAGTGCTCTGTGCCAAGCTACCAGAGGGTGAGCTCGGGCTGATTTAAGTGTGTGACTGACTTACCCTGACTAGAATTGCAGTCCGTACTTGGAGAGGGTGCATACCTCTGCCAACTAGAGGCCCGATTTCTAACAATAGAGAGGCTTGACGACATTGCGGGACCCAACTGCGAGACTTGACTTCAACGCATTGGAATTGGAACAAACGCATTGAGTCTCCAATGCTTGCTCCATCCAAGGTACTTTTTCAGTGGGCCCTGCATGGGATTTGTATTTGTGTACATGCAGTAATTTAGTGTATACTACTATTTACATCTAGACCAATTCAAACCAATTGTCTCTGATCCCCAAGGGCATTTTTTTGCTTTTTTATTTTTGAATTCTCTTTGATTGGCATTTTTGCTTTTTATTCTAAATCATGTCTCTGATTAAAGGTCTCATAACTGTACCTACACCTTCAAGCATGGATTTTGAGAAGTACACAGAGCAACAACTCAAGGATTTTTGCAAGGGCTGTAAGGTTTCTACCAAGGGCTTCATCAAAAAGGTGGAGCTGCAAAAGGCATTGAGGGCCAGGTTGGAATTTAGGGAGGCAGCACATGAGACCGCAAAGGAGAGTAATGTGGAAATAGAGGAGGATTACGAGATGGACCAGGATTCAGTGGAGAATCTGGGACTAGCTGTAGGCCAGGGCACAGCCAGCCTGCAAGGAGGGATGACACCCCCCAGGCCAGGTAGTAGTGTGTCATTCAAAGGCCTGTCCCCAGAGGAGCTGGCGGACTGAAGGGAGGAGAGGAATTTATAATTGGAGCTGGCTAAGCTCAAATTGGAGATGTAGAAGGCCTTGGAAGAAAAGAAACAGGCCTTTAAGGAGAAAAGGCTAGCTATGGAGATGGAGGAGAACCAAAAGAGTTGGCTATAAAGTAGAAGAAACTAATGTTGGCTCAGGAGTTGAGCTTGGGAGAGCTGGACATCAAGACCAGGCAGGTAGAGTCCAGCAGTAATGGTGGCAGCAAATCTTTTGTGCCCTCTGACAGGAAGGTCCACATACCCAAGGTGTATAATTTTGTGTTGGGAGACGACATAGACAGATGGTTTGAGGATTATGAAATTGCACACCAAATGTACAAGATCCCTGAGGCAGATTGGGGGGCTAGTCTTTTGAGACAAATTCCTAGTAATGGGTGGGACACTTTACTGGCCCTAGAAGAGAGTGACAGGATGAGGTATCCCCCCATGAAGCAGGCCCTAATCAGGATGTTTGGTTTGACCCCAGAGAAATATAGACAAAATTTCAGGGATAGTCAGAAGATTTCCCAACAGACCTGCGTGGATTGTGTGGATTCCTTTTGCAAGGCACTGGATGGTTGGGTTAAGGACCGTGAAGTAAAAGATTACAAGGGGCTGTATATTTTGTTTGCAACAGAGCATATGTTCAGTCTTTGTTTCCATATCTGCACCACTACCTTGTTGATAGTAAGCTCACTGACCCCAGAGAGCTTGCTAAGGAGATGGACGGCTGAGTCAGCACCCGGGCCCACAAGATAGTACCTGGGGGGGACCACCACAAGGGTGGGCAGGGTCCTCTCCAGAAGAAGGAGGGGGGGACAAAAAAAGCAAGGAGTTTGTTAAAGGGCCCAAAACCTAGTTCTTTTGGTCAGGGTTCCCTTCCCCCTGTGGATCAGAAAATGAAATGGTTCCCTGAAAGTAAATGTGCAGTGGAGGCTTGCATGAGGTGTTATGAGTGTCAGCAGGAAGAACTCTACAAAGGGGATGCCAAGTGTCCCAAGCAGGCATAGCCCCTCTATGGTGGCCAGTAACTGGGGTTGACTAGAGTAGCACTTTGGAAGGAGCTTGCCCCAGATAGTTTTGGGGGTAGTGTAGAATTGACCCTAGTGTCCCTGGGTGATGGAGAGGTGGTACAGAGAACGCACATGCCTGACAATACTAAGAAGTATAGTCAGTGGGTGTCCATCTATGGGCAGAGGGTGGAGGCTCTGAGAGACACAGGAGCCAGCATGACAACTGTCAGGTGTCATCTGGTGTCTTCAGAGCAAGTAGTCCCTAATACGTTCAACCAGGTTGTTGCTGCTGACAAAGGTGAGAGCCACTACCCAGTGACACTGGTTCCCTTTGAATTGGGGGCCTCAGGTCTGCTGACAGCAGCTGTGAGTCCATCCATGCCTGTGGATTGTCTGCTGGTAATGACCTGGTGCACACTATCTGTAAGGAGGGGGAGCTCATGTCACACTTGCAGGTGATGGGGTTGCCTAAGTGGGTGTGCCTGACCACGCAGTCTAAGGCAGCTCAAGAGGGTGGTCAGAAGTCCTGGAGCCTGGAAGAATTACCCAAATACCTGCCAGAAAGGGGAAGGGAAAGGGGCACTGGAAACCCGATCCTGAAATTCCCAAGGTCTGGGAGGAGGCAGAACCTGAGGGGGACACCCCTTTACATACAGTGGAAGATGTAGCTGAACTGGGGAGCCCGTTTGAGCTGACCAACTGGCAGCAGGAAGGGGTCCCTCCAGGAAAGAGTTCTTCAAGGAGCAGAAAGAGTGTCCTACTCTTGTGGGTCTTCTGCAGCAGGCCGAGTACCAGGCAACTGGTGGCACCTCTGGCAGGCACCTGAGATACTGAGAGAATGATCTCCTGTATAGTGAGCCTAAGGCTCCTGAGCCAGGTACAACACTTGTGTTCGTGGTACCACAGCGCTTCAGGACCTTCTTACTGGGTCTGGCTCATGATGTGCCACTGGAAAGGCAAGGCTGTTGTGTTGACCTGATGCCTGCTGCTCCTTGCCTGGGACTGAGAAGGACTGGACCGGCTCTCTGCATCCTTGACCCAAGTTTCTCAAGGGCTTGATGAATTTCCCCCTGTTCTTGAAGTGTCGGGCCATCAAAGATTTCCTTGAACTGTGCTTCAGCTGCTGGACTCTGCCATCTGTGAGTCCACCCTTTCCTGAGGTGCCCCTCCGGTCCTTGGCCTCAGAAGCGGGTTCTGCAGTTGTTTTGCTCCAAAATCGACGCATCAGCATCTCTGCGTCGATCAGAACTGACGCAGTGCCCTTCGATGCCAACAAAGTGCAGATTCAAAGACATCCCTGCATGGCTAGATGATGACGCGGGACCCAACTGTGAGGTCCAAAGATGATTTGGTGCCGATCTGAGGTCCCTACTGCAAGGCTCGACTTCGAAAAATTGACCAAACTGCATGAATTGGAACTGATGCATCGAGTCGCTGATGCTGACGCTTGCTCCATCCAGGTACTTTTTCAGCAAGCCCTGTGTGGGTCCTGTAGCTGGACTGCCCTCCATCACAGTCGGCCTGAACTTTAGATTTACTCCGGTCTCAAGTAACCTTTTAGCGCTATTGACTTCTAAGCACTGTTTTTGGATTTAACTTTCAAAATTCATATCTCAACTTCTACTTATTTGATTTTTGTCGTTTTGGTCTTGTTTTATTCAAATAAATATTCTCTGTTGTTCTAAACCAGTGTGGAGTCTGTACGGGGTATTTTCACTGTGTTAATGGAATTAAAGTGTGCACAAATACTATGCACATTGCCTTTTAAGTTAAGGCTGACTGCTCTGTGCCAAGTTATCAGAGGGTGAGCAAAGATTAGTTTTGGTTGTGTACCTGACTTACTCTGGCTAGTATTGTTGTTCCTACTTGGACAGGATGCAAACCTCTGCCAACTAGAGACCCAATTTCTAACAGTTAGGCAATATGTGACTTGTGAAAAAGAGTATTAGGTCAAATATTCAAACCAAATTGTCTTGTTTGAGGACAGCTGAGTTATGCCACTGGACGTTTCCAGGTGTTCACTCCTTTTCTGAGGGTTTGGCACCTGTACCAGTGCTGTAACACAAGTGAATGTTGTATAGCACAAATATAGGGACATTGAGAATCTATTTATTTGGTTTAGGTGGCTAAGTGAAAAGCGATAACTTTGCATTGTCTGAGTATATTTCAATTTCACTATTGTTTCATTTTAAATGAAGTAATAAAATAGGATCTTTAGCATCGGTGATAATGCACAAATGTCAAATAGAAAATCAGAGTCTTGATTTTCTTATATTGGGGTTTATATTTTTGGGCTTAAGCTACTATGTTCCTAATATAATGAGGTATCTGCCATTATTCATAAACCCTGTTTCGAAATTTGAAAAATCAACTCAAACACACTTGCTCAAATACACTAAGTTATAATGGATCACACTCTGATAACCTCCAATGAAATCTAAGCTCAGGTGGAGTGTCCTCAATCAGCCAGCTCCTGTTAAGGGTTACAGATTATTCTGGAGAGTAAATCCACCATAACCATCAATAATCCAACCACCCCTATGGGTTTCAGATCAATCTGGAGTGTAAAGTCACCTTAGGCCTTGATCAGCCTGCTCACTTATGGGTTACAGATCAATCGCTGATCTAGAGATGTGTGAGGTTGTGAAGTCGGATGGCTTGCTAATTTTCAATTTTCAAAAAACATAACTAACTGTGGCTGCACCAGGCTACTTTTCCATTCAACGATCCTTGGAGAATTCTAGGCAGAGGGATGCCACCTGTGGGGACTACTAAAGCCTCACCTCCGCCACCCCATGAATTTTCAATAGCATAGAAGTCCTCTGAAGAAAAGGAATTCCATGTCCAAAAATGAGAAAAAGCTCAACCAATGGAAATCCCTGCAGCTGGATACCACATTCATAAAGGTTAGAACATCTGTTGGCAGGGGCTCTGCGAGTTTTAACTGTCCCATGGTGAGCACATTTATGTAACTTCCACTTCTATGCAAAATTTGAAATTGCCAAAATTTGCTCAATAATAATTCACCAAGCTTTACTCTGATCCTGAAACTCTTATCTATCTACCACCTCATAGTGGGCTTTCCATCTGTTACCAAGCCACTGGTACTATTGGTGGCCACAAAATACTCCTTATATTTTGAGACTAACATTGTGAAATGATCTGTAGTAAGGGGTCCGAATATGTGGAGGACTAAACACCACATTGCTAAGTATGAAAGGATCTTATTAATTGCCTGGGACCAGAGCTTTGCATGTACAGTGATGCTCCTGATACCATTAACCACAATATGTTAATCATTTTGTGGATTACCAATGTGAGTGTCTGCACATTTGCCCTTTTGTTGTCCATATTTTTCTTGAGTAGTCACAAACAGAAAGTCAAGTTAGGCTTCTACCTCAATGCAACACCAGTCATTAATCTGTGTTGGTAGATCCCGGTGGAACCATTAGCACCCATTTGATGGGCCAGGACTCTTTTGGTCCCTTCTTGTTGCTGGGACCAATTATCCCCCAGCAATATATTTGCTTGTTGAAATATTTCTTAGCTCATCCTGGAGACTCACTGTCCTTCCTCTGGTCCATCCCAATCCATACACTCATTGAATGATACAACAATCTGCTGTGTTGCATGGCACACTTTGCAGTCAAACATGTCCCCTTAAAGACACTGCTTATCAGACATTTTGTTGCTTCGTGCAGCCCATTGATCTCCGACTTCAGCCAGCTTCCCATTGGTTTACAGCATCCTGAGTCAGCTCATATGGGCCAGAAATAGGTCAGTGACAGTAAGGCTCACATGCCATGTGTGCAGAGGATATCTCATAGTCACCGTCCAGCATGTTAGTAGTAAAGCATGCTTTCTTGACATTTCAGCCTACTGCTTAGCAGCATTACCATCTGCCCTGCTGCATAGCACTTTATTTTGACCATTTTGTGGTCAGTTATTCCAGGACAAGAGTGGCTCCCTGTCTCTGCCAGTCCTAGCTCTGACATCCCACACACCATCCAAGACTCTCTTAAACCTGGCTTAGTCATTCATGAATGACTGCTTAGCCCAGAGCTGTCTGCGGCAGTGAGCATGATGTGAGCATGGGTGAGGTTCTTAGTTATATCTCTGATACATTTAGAATTACGTATAAACAACAAGAGAGAAAGGGAAGTCACTGCTTCCACTCTTATTCCCCAGGGAAATATCAAATAAACAACAGAAGAGTGAAGCAAAAAAGTTCAAAAGAAGCTTAAACAGAGATCACTCATGTTGATTAAAAGAGCCCTCACTCACCAACCTGGTTGGTGACATGCTTCATCATTGGGCTCCCACCAGAGAGGCCGAATGCCTCTCCGGTGTGCTACTGACGCCTGATTACAGCGGAGCAGGTTTTTGGTGACAAGTGCTGGTGCATAAAGTGAGATTAAAAGTGAACTTACTACTTCCTAAAAATGTTTTATTCAATGGAGAGTAAGGCCAAGTTAAAAATATGTGATGGATGCTGTGGTTGAGTATATTGCTCAAACACATCCAAAGTTTAAGAAAATCTGGTCTACATGTTTCAGCCTCTGAATGCTAATTGCCAGGCTTTCGTCAGGACCGGAGACCATGGCGGTATGCGCACGCTAAGGCGCACCCTAACCTATGGTCTAAACAAAGGGACCGAGTTACTCACGGTTCCACGATTAATATCATCCAAATTATTAAACGCCTTTTGCAAACCTGTTAGGAGAGAAAAGGGGAAGGAGACATGGAAAAACACAGACATAAGACGTGACAATACACAAATGATTGCGTCCGGTTATCTGCCCTCAAACTGAGCGATCCTGGTTATGCCTTCGCTGATGCCTGTCAAGGAGTAATGACGGGAAGTCTTAGGACTACAACCAAACAAAAATCAGTAGCTGTAGCCATACTGCGGCACTAGCAAATACTGTGCCTGCTTCAAATGAAAATAGATCAAGACAGAATTTATCCATGATCGTAATAAACGATGTGAAATGCACTCGCTGCGGCGCCAATGGAATCTCAAAGTGCCTATGTAAAATTCATACGAGTCTTGTGTGAAACGCTGTGTTACTGCCTTGTTAGAAAAAACCGCCTGTGCGGCCGTCTATTAAAAAATAGTAAAGGAGAAAGAAGAGCTTACATTTGTTGCAGCGGAATTTTACTGCATGGGTCTCGGTGGGAGACGGTGACTAATAGTCACACGCTAGTGGGTACAAGAAAAAAGTAAAGAATCACCATCACACAACATGGCCATCACATACCTTATGTTGCCCTGTTAGTTGTAGGTAGACTTACTAATCCATAGTACACCGCCTGCGTTATGCCTAAATAGTACCCATTCCCGCGACCCCGATGATAAAGCCGGGCCGTTTGTGAGTGTAATTTATAACTAACGCCGGTGATGGAAAAACGGGGCTAGACGCTATCGCGTAAAGCGTGCTGACGCTTACGTCGTGATGAGTGCACCGCTAACCTCATGAGCGTGTTGGCATATCTATAGAAAAAGTAGAGCGTATACGCTCTCACAACACCGTCAGCTCGCAAAATTACTGATTATCGCATATACTGCCGTGAACCCAGATATACAAATATAAATAAAATGGTAGACGGTGTGCCTACTTATATGTGTGTATGCACTTGCTATGAGTTTATAAACCATAAATGGCCAAGGTACAGACGGACAATCCATCTACTATTGCTGGTTCTGATGTAACGCCGCAGTCAAGCGGTTAGCATTTACCCTGAGTTAATAAAACCGCTAAAGACATGGTAAATGGCCGTGAGACAGATGTGTTTCAATATGCCTATTATGAAATAGCGCGCTGTATAATTGTGCCCACATTAAGTTCAAGGCCCACTATAGGTGTAAAATACAATAGGGCTACTGGTTCGGCAACAATTTGGCCTCACTGCTCGAGATGGGTATCATAACTATACTATGAAAAAACCGAGCAGGCTATGACTGTTTCCTTCATCTTTTCAGTACTGAGCCCCACGGAATATTGTCGTTCAGACCCTGTTTGTGGGTACCAAGACCAGTACACCCAGCGCTGTTCCTTTTCAAAAAGTGCGCCCTGTATGTTCTTGCCTTGTTTTAGTTGTTCAATCACAGTCCAGTGGATATCATTGGTGGTACGATTCAACTGGATAAAGTGATCTGTCATCTTGGTCATTGTTTTTTTACAGCGGATATTGCTCCGATGCTCACATATCCGTTGTTTGATCTTCCTGGTTGTCATGCCAAGATACCTTAAGCCACATGGGCACGTGATAAGATATATCACGTTGTTTGAATTACAGTTCGTATGGGCTCTCTGGGTCCAGATTTTATTAGGTTCAAGTGCAAGCGTCTTAGAGGCAGAGGTAAGGTGGCAGACACTACAATTGCCACAAGAGAAATGGCCCACTACGTTCGGTAACCCCCAGGCATTAAGTACTGAGGGACTGCTGTTAACCTCCGATCTTTTCGGGCGAGTGTGTACCAGAAAATCTCGAATACTTCTTGCTCTCTTAAAGGAAAAGAGTGGTTTCTCCCATTTCCTGTTGCCGGTTTCAAGGATCTTCCAGTGTCTATTGATAGACTTTGTAATTGCATTTGAGGCAGTACTATAAGTGGTCACACATGTTAAAGGTATTCTTTCTTCTGTCCTTATGTTTTCTTCCAAGAGTGCCTCCCGGGGCTGGTTTCTTGCTTGTTTGTAACTTTTATTAAGAATATGTTCCGGATAACCACGATTGCGTAGTTTTCTAGATAGATCCGTAGCTTGGGAACGATAGTCCTCAGTGCTACTGCAGTTCCTCCTTATCCTCAAGTACTGGCCATAGGGGAGGTTCTCACGGAGGGATCGTGGGTGAAAGCTCGTAAAGGATAGCAGATTGTTTTTAGCCATAGGCTTATAATAAGTTTTTGTTGTTAGTCTGCCTCCCTCTCTCTTGATGGTTACATCTAGAAAAACCATCTCCTTTGTATCATGGACATGGGTGAATCTTAGATTCTGATCACATGTATTAATCCATTCGAAAAATTCTCTCAGGATGTTCTCTGGTCCTTGCCAAACGACAAGGACATCGTCTATATATCTCTTCCAGCATGAGATATAAGACTTAAAAGGATTGCCTTCATCCAAGATATATTTCTGTTCAAAATCGTACACGTACAAGCCTGCCACACTTGGGGCGAAGGTACTGCCCATTGAAGTGCCCATAGTCTGCAAGAACAGTTTGCCCTCATACTCCAAAAAATTCTTTTTTAGAGCTAAAGTGGCGCATTCGATAATGAACTGTCGTGGAGTATCATACTCCCATGGTGTCTCAGCAAGTGCCTTCTCTAGTACACTTATAGTCGCATCTTGCGGAATACTTGTGTACAAACTTTCAATGTCCAGCGACACTAGTATGGTTGAATCATCTTGTACAGGGATGTTCTGCAAGATTGTTAGCAAGGACTTGGTATCTTTGAGGTAGGTTGATGATTTTTGTATTAGTGGTTTCAAGAAAAAATCGCAAAAGGTGGACAGTGGTTCCAGCAAGGAGCCAATTCCGGACACTATAGGTCGTCCTGGTGGAGGAATTTTGTTTTTATGTGTCTTTGGTAGGGTGTAAAAATAAGGGATGACGCAGTCACCCAACGTGAGAAAATCTGACTCATGTTTAGAAATATAGCCGAGGGCTTTGGCACAATTCACCAGGTTTACAATCTCTGATTTGAGTGCAGGTGTGGGGTCCACAGCTAGAGGGGTGTAGTTTCTCTCGTCATTCAGGAGGCGTCGGCATTCTGTATCGTAATCCGTTTTGTCCATGATTACCAGGCCGCCCCCTTTATCTGCCGGTTTGATTACAATAGTGTCATTCTTCTGTAAGTTCTGGAGGCTGAGGAACTCATTGGTATTCAAGTTTTTGAATACATTCGGTTCTTCAAATCTCTCCAAATCATTAAACACGGCCTGTTCGAATGTTGAACATACAGGGCGCACTTTTTGAAAAGGAACAGCGCTGGGTGTACCGTCTTGGTACCCACAAACAGGGTCTGAACGACAATATTCCGTGGGGCTCAGTACTGAAAAGATGAAGGAAACAGTCATAGCCTGCTCGGTTTTTTCATAGTATAGTTATGATACCCATCTCGAGCAGTGAGGCCAAATTGTTGCCGAACCAGTAGCCCTATTGTATTTTACACCTGTAGTGGGCCTTGAACTTAATGTGGGCACAATTATACAGCGCTATTTCATAATAGGCATATTGAAACACATCTGTCTCACGGCCATTTACCATGTCTTTAGCGGTTTTATTAACTCAGGGTAAATGCTAACCGCTTGACTGCAGGCGTTACATCAGAACCAGCAATAGTAGATGGATTGTCCGTCTGTACCTTGGCCATTTATGGTTTATAAACTCATAGCAAGTGCATACACACATATAAGTAGGCACACCGTCTACCATTTTATTTATATTTGTATATCTGGGTTCACGGCAGTATATGCGATAATCAGTAATTTTGCGAGCTGACGGTGTTGTGAGAGCGTATACGCTCTACTTTTTCTATAGATATGCCAACACGCTCATGAGGTTAGCGGTGCACTCATCACGACGTAAGCGTCAGCACGCTTTTACGCGATAGCGTCTAGCCCCGTTTTTTCCATCACCGGCGTTAGTTATAAATTACACTCACAAACGGCCCGGCTTTATCATCGGGGTCGCGGGAATGGGTACTATTTAGGCATAACGCAGGCGGTGTACTATGGATTAGTAAGTCTACCTACAACTAACAGGGCAACATAAGGTATGTGATGGCCATGTTGTGTGATGGTGATTCTTTACTTTTTTCTTGTACCCACTAGCGTGTGACTATTAGTCACCGTCTCCCACCGAGACCCATGCAGTAAAATTCCGCCGCAACAAATGTAAGCTCTTCTTTCTCCTTTACTATTTTTTAATAGACGGCCGCACAGGCGGTTTTTTCTAACAAGGCAGTAACACAGCGTTTCACACAAGACTCGTATGAATTTTACATAGGCACTTTGAGATTCCATTGGCGCCGCAGCGAGTGCATTTCACATCGTTTATTATGATCATGGATAAATTCTGTCTTGATCTATTTTCATTTGAAGCAGGCACAGTATTTGCTAGTGCCGCAGTATGGCTACAGCTACTAATTTTTGTTTGGTTGTAGTCCTAAGACTTCCCATCATTACTCCTTGACAGGCATCAGCGAAGGCATAACCAGGATCGCTCAGTTTGAGGGCAGATAACCGGACGCAATCATTTGTGTATTGTCACGTCTTATGTCTGTGTTTTTCCATGTCTCCTTCCCCTTTTCTCTCCTAACAGGTTTGCAAAAGGCGTTTAATAATTTGGATGATATTAATCGTGGAACCGTGAGTAACTCGGTCCCTTTGTTTAGACCATAGGTTAGGGTGCGCCTTAGCGTGCGCATACCGCCATGGTCTCCGGTCCTGACGAAAGCCTGGCAATTAGCATTCAGAGGCTGAAACATGTAGACCAGATTTTCTTAAACTTTGGATGTGTTTGAGCAATATACTCAACCACAGCATCCATCACATATTTTTAACTTGGCCTTACTCTCCATTGAATAAAACATTTTTTAGGAAGTAGTAAGTTCACTTTTAATCTCACTTTATGCACCAGCACTTGTCACCAAAAAAAACCTGCTCCGCTGTAATCAGGCGTCGTAGCACACCGGAGAGGCATTCGGCCTCTCTGGTGGGAGCCCAATGATGAAGCATGTCACCAACCAGGTTGGTGAGTGAGGGCTCTTTTAATCAACATGAGTGATCTCTGTTTAAGCTTCTTTTGAACTTTTTTGCTTCACTCTTCTGTTGTTTATTTGATATTTCCCTGGGGAATAAGAGTGGAAGCAGTGACTTCCCTTTCTCTCTTGTTGTTTATACGTAATTCTAAATGTATCAGAGATATAACTAAGAACCTCACCCATGCTCACATCATGCTCACTGCCGCAGACAGCTCTGGGCTAAGCAGTCATTCATGAATGACTAAGCCAGGTTTAAGAGAGTCTTGGATGGTGTGTGGGATGTCAGAGCTAGGACTGGCAGAGACAGGGAGCCACTCTTGTCCTGGAATAACTGACCACAAAATGGTCAAAATAAAGTGCTATGCAGCAGAGCAGATGGTAATGCTGCTAAGCAGTAGGCTGAAATGTCAAGAAAGCATGCTTTACTACTAACATGCTGGACGGTGACTATGAGATATCCTCTGCACACATGGCATGCGAGCCTTACTGTCACTGACCTATTTCTGGCCCATATGAGCTGACTCAGGATGCTGTAAACCAATGGAAGCAGTGACTTCCCTTTCTCTCTTGTTGTTTATACATATCTAGGCAGCGTACAGCTGCGAGAGATACCACTGTTTCTTGCTTGTGTCTAATCAACGCTGAGTCTACCTTCAACCTGTGCTTACCGTCACTACAATGGAGAATCAAGGCTTAACCTTCAGGGATGCTGAAGTAGATGCCATTTTGGCAGATTCCTCACTGTTTGCGGATCCATCTATATCGCAAACTATCTCACAAACTACTGAGTGGGAGAAATTAACAGAACAGAAGCGGAACCGCATAAGAACAATATTACATGGTACAATTTTGACAGAGTACTTGCGGAAAAACATGGCACCCAAGGGTTTATTGGTGACCAATGCCCCTAGAATATTTTTGGAGGATGCCATCTTCAGAAAGGAATGGGCCCAGATCGCGTGGCATTGTACCCGCGACTGGCTAGTGCTCATTATAAAAACTGCCCTGAGACTATCAGAGGCAATATTGGTGGAGATACAATTGACAGAAAACCACTTTAAGACTACACTTACAGGCTACAAAAAAAAGCTTGATGGGCTTAATATAGAAATTAACGAGTATAAGGATAACTTGACCCAGTCAAAAGTACTAAAATTTCAAAAAGATTTGAAGCGTTTTGCCTTTAACAAAGTTTACCCTTATGCTGACCCCGAGTATATAGCCCCCCCTCGTAACACAGATAACTCTGATGTTTCTGAGGATGATGGCTCTACTGCCAGCGGCTCAAGTGGGGATAGTTTCAAGTCAAGACAAAAGGGCAGGGGCAGATCCAGACAGCAATACCATCAACAATCGTGGTCACAGTTTCCAACACCACAGGGAGGTTTTTATCCGAACCATTTCCAGACACCACCACCTCCCATGATGGGCTGGAATCCAGCCTTCATGCAAATGCCTCCCTTCCCCCAAAACATGTACAGGCCCCCTTTTTTAGAGAGGGGCAGAAGGGGAAGAGGAAGGAGAAGAGGGGTAAACCAGGTCCACTGGCAAGAAGAAGATCCAGTGGGAAACAACACCCGCAGTCGGACCAAGGAGCAGACAGTGGGTCCGAGCAACCTGAGAGTCTGGTAACAAACTTATCCAATCTTATCCTCACTCCTACAGAGAAGGATGTTCTTGAGAAAGGATTAGGATTCGTTCCAATGGCACACCTTGACAAATTCCGTCTCCACTGTGAGCTGTCCGATTTCTTTAGGAAATTGAAGCTGAAGGCCTTTTTTGAAAAAACAGAACAAACTGATTCAACAGATGTTCCTTATACTACAGGGGAAACCGGCCTGAAACCGAAATCCACTTTCTGCCCACCACTGCATTTGACTCCAGTGGAAATTTCAACATTCGAACAGGCCGTGTTTAATGATTTGGAGAGATTTGAAGAACCGAATGTATTCAAAAACTTGAATACCAATGAGTTCCTCAGCCTCCAGAACCTACAGAAAAATGACACTATTGTAATCAAACCGGCAGATAAAGGGGGCGGCCTGGTAATCATGGACTAAACGGATTACGATACAGAATGCCGACGCCTCCTGAATGACGAGAGAAACTACACCCCTCTAGCCGTGGACCCCACACCTGCACTCAAATCAGAGATTGTAAACCTGGTGAATTGTGCCAAAGCCCTCGGCTATATTTCTAAACATGAGTCAGATTTTCTCACGTTGGGTGACTGCGTCATCCCTTATTTTTACACCCTACCAAAGACACATAAAAACAAAATTCCTCCACCAGGACGACCTATAGTGTCCGGAATTGGCTCCTTGCTGGAACCACTGTCCACATTTTGCGATTTTTTTCTTGAAACCACTAATACAAAAATCATCAACCTACCTCAAAGATACCAAGTCCTTGCTAACAATCTTGCAGAACATCCCTGTACAAGATGATTCAACCATACTAGTGTCGCTGGACATTGAAAGTTTGTACACGAGTATTCCGCAAGATGCGACTATAAGTGTACTAGAGAAGGCACTTGCTGAGACACCATGGGAGTATGATACTCCACGACAGTTCATTATCGAATGCGCCACTTTAGCTCTAAAAAAGAATTTTTTTGAGTATGAGGGCAAACTGTTCTTGCAGACTATGGGCACTTCAATGGGCAGTACCTTCTCCCCAAGTGTGGCAGGCTTGTACGTGTACGATTTTGAACAGAAATATATCTTGGATGAAGGCAATCCTTTTAAGTCTTATATCTCATGCTGGAAGAGATATATAGACGATGTCCTTGTCGTTTGGCAAGGACCAGAGAACATCCTGAGAGAATTTTTCGAATGGATTAATACATGTGATCAGAATCTAAGATTCACCCATGTCCATGATACAAAGGAGATGGTTTTTCTAGATGTAACCATCAAGAGAGAGGGAGGCAGACTAACAACAAAAACTTATTATAAGCCTACGGCTAAAAACAATCTGCTATCCTTTACGAGCTTTCACCCACGATCCCTCCGTGAGAACCTCCCCTATGGCCAGTACTTGAGGATAAGGAGGAACTGCAGTAGCAATGAGGACTATCGTTCCCAAGCTACGGATCTATCTAGAAAACTACGCAATCGTGGTTATCCGGAACATATTCTTAATAAAAGTTACAAACGAGCAAGAAACCAGCCCCGGGAGGCACTCTTGGAAGAAAACATAAGGACAGAAGAAAGAATACCTTTAACATGTGTGACCACTTATAGTACTGCCTCAAATGCAATTACAAAGTCTATCAATAGACACTGGAAGATCCTTGAAACCGGCAACAGGAAATGGGAGAAACCACTCTTTTCCTTTAAGAGAGCAAGAAGTATTCAAGATTGTCTGGTACACACTCGCCCGAAAAGATCGGAGGTTAACAGCAGTCCCTCAGTACTTAATGCCTGGGGGTTACCGAACGTAGTGGGCCATTTCTCTTGTGGCAATTGTAGTGTCTGCCACCTTACCTCTGCCTCTAAGACGCTTGCACTTGAACCTAATAAAATCTGGACCCAGAGAGCCCATACGAACTGTAATTCAAACAACGTGATATATCTTATCACGTGCCCATGCGGCTTAAGGTATCTTGGCATGACAACCAGGAAGATCAAACAACGGATATGTGAGCATCGGAGCAATATCCGCTGTAAAAACAATGACCAAGATGACAGATCACTTTATCCAGTTGAATCATACCACCAATGATATCCACTGGACTGTGATTGAACAACTAAAACAAGGCAAGAACATACAGGGCGCACTTTTTGAAAAGGAACAGCGCTGGGTGTACCGTCTTGGTACCCACAAACAGGGTCTGAACGACAATATTCCGTGGGGCTCAGTACTGAAAAGATGAAGGAAACAGTCATAGCCTGCTCGGTTTTTTCATAGTATAGTTATGATACCCATCTCGAGCAGTGAGGCCAAATTGTTGCCGAACCAGTAGCCCTATTGTATTTTACACCTATAGTGGGCCTTGAACTTAATGTGGGCACAATTATACAGCGCGCTATTTCATAATAGGCATATTGAAACACATCTGTCTCACAGCCATTTACCATGTCTTTAGCGGTTTTATTAACTCAGGGTAAATGCTAACCGCTTGACTGCAGGCGTTACATCAGAACCAGCAATAGTAGATGGATTGTCCGTCTGTACCTTGGCCATTTATGGTTTATAAACTCATAGCAAGTGCATACACACATATAAGTAGGCACACCGTCTACCATTTTATTTATATTTGTATATCTGGGTTCACGGCAGTATATGCGATAATCAGTAATTTTGCGAGCTGACGGTGTTGTGAGAGCGTATACGCTCTACTTTTTCTATAGATATGCCAACACGCTCATGAGGTTAGCGGTGCACTCATCACGACGTAAGTGTCAGCACGCTTTTACGCGATAGCGTCTAGCCCCGTTTTTTCCATCACCGGCGTTAGTTATAAATTACACTCACAAACGGCCCGGCTTTATCATCGGGGTCGCGGGAATGGGTACTATTTAGGCATAACGCAGGAGGTGTACTATGGATTAGTAAGTCTACCTACAACTAACAGGGCAACATAAGGTATGTGATGGCCATGTTGTGTGATGGTGATTCTTTACTTTTTTCTTGTACCCACTAGCGTGTGACTATTAGTCACCGTCTCCCACCGAGACCCATGCAGTAAAATTCCACCGCAACAAATGTAAGCTCTTTTTTCTCCTTTACTATTTTTTAATAGACGGCCGCACAGGCGGTTTTTTCTAACAAGGCAGTAACACAGCGTTTCACACAAGACTCGTATGAATTTTACATAGGCACTTTGAGATTCCATTGGCGCCGCAGCGAGTGCATTTCACATCGTTTATTACGATCATGGATAAATTCTGTCTTGATCTATTTTCATTTGAAGCAGGCACAGTATTTGCTAGTGCCGCAGTATGGCTACAGCTACTGATTTTTGTTTGGTTGTAGTCCTAAGACTTCCCGTCATTACTCCTTGACAGGCATCAGCGGAGGCATAACCAGGATCGCTCAGTTTGAGGGCAGATAACCGGACGCAATCATTTGTGTATTGTCACGTCTTATGTCTGTGTTTTTCCATGTCTCCTTCCCCTTTTCTCTCCTAACAGGTTTTCAAAAGGCGTTTAATAATTTGGATGATATTAATCGTGGAACCGTGAGTAACTCGGTCCCTTTGTTTAGACCATAGGTTAGGGTGCGCCTTAGCGTGCGCATACCGCCATGGTCTCCGGTCCTGATGAAAGCCTGGCAATTAGCATTCAGAGGCTGAAACATGTAGACCAGATTTTCTTAAACTTTGGATGTGTTTGAGCAATATACTCAACCACAGCATCCATCACATATTTTTAACTTGGCCTTACTCTCCATTGAATAAAACATTTTTTAGGAAGTAGTAAGTTCACTTTTAATCTCACTTTATGCACCAGCACTTGTCACCAAAAAAAACCTGCTCCGCTGTAATCAGGCGTCGTAGTACACCGGAGAGGCATTCGGCCTCTCTGGTGGGAGCCCAATGATGAAGCATGTCACCAACCAGGTTGGTGAGTGAGGGCTCTTTTAATCAACATGAGTGATCTCTGTTTAAGCTTCTTTTGAACTTTTTTGCTTCACATTTAGAATTACCACAAGCTTACAAAAGGTTCACAAACCCTTTATGCTGATTGTACCATGGAATTGAGGTCCTGTTGATGTTTTTTCAGTCTTTCATTCATCTATGTTCTTCATGCATAGGTTTTCAAGTAAAGGAAATAAAACCATTTGCCAAATGCTTACCTGTGCTCATCAGTTCATCAACAGGTATGATTTCTAAATAATAGAGTGCAGTGGTTTGTTCTCTAGGAGTGCTCTGTTTCGAAGGCCATAATATGATGAGGGAGGAGTGACCTTGTACCAGAGCTGGGCTGCTCACATACCAGAAATGCATTTTTTCTAGTGCTGTAGTTGCTGATAATGTGCCATGTATGGGACTCTAAATGCATTAGAGTTGCCAGTGTTCTTTTTCAAGACTATATTGATGCTCATTGACACACATATATGAGGCATGCTGCCCATGTTCTGCAGCTTAACACTTAGTAAATCACTTTCCAGTCAATGCTATTTCCAAGAAAAGGAAAAAGAACTTTGTGAAACACAAAGCAAAATACTACTTGCAAACTAATAAATATATATAGAATAACCTCAGAACCTACAAGGGCAAGGCACCAAGGTAAATTAACCTTCTAAATGTACAGTTTCACACACACCACTGGGTGTGCCTGTAACAGTGTGTACACCAACAAAATCTACTCTCTAAAAACACAACACTCCCTATGTGCCTGGCACACCATCAGGAGTACATTAATGAAATGTCAAGCCTACTAGCTTTGACATGATGCATAAGTATGCTGACGGGGAGATACACTGGGTGGTGACGCACGTTCTGAACGTGTGAGTTAGGGGATTCATGAAAAGATTGGCTGTAATGTATTAACATCTTGCCAAGGATGCAAATTCCTTGAAAAACACTTTAACAATCAAAGTTATATACAATAAATAAAGAACAAGGAGATCATTAACTGTTAATGTTAGGAATAGAGCAATAACAAATACTGCAGTCCTCATTAGGAGCAATTTCACACTTTAAAAGAATTAGAAATGTGGGTAGGGTGGGAAGAGATATGATTGTTGTTGACGTTTTATTGGTTTTACTTAGTGTTTACTCCGTTAGAAAAGGCCAGATTCCCTTAGACATGGAGGGGTACAGACCTCTCTGCTTCCTTTATTTTTGCAAGTGGGAAGCTTCATGCTAAACACTTATTCCAATTCTGAAAGACTTCTACTGGATTCTTTACTATGCTGACACCTTCCTGCAATTCCAAATTTCCTTGAGACCCACTCTATATTCCATTCTTATTCTAGACTTAGATCCTTGATTATATGACTTTAGAACTTGTTCATGTTTAGGAGAGCGAATCAGAGTTTCTTTAAGGAACACATTTTTCTAATTCTAGGTTTCTGCATTGCTGTGTTTTTTTAAAATATTTTATCCCACTGAGACTGACCCTTTTGCGAGATATATGTCATCTTGCAAGCTGTAATCCTGTATCTTTTTAATATTCTCTTGACAATCATGTATACTGAACTGATTATTAATTGACAATAAAACTACTTAACTTCAACCTCTGAGTCCTGGTTCTTATTTTGTGGCCAAATGGCCTTCACAAAAGTTGAATTGTTTTACTATTGCTAACTCCATTGGCCTTTCAGTCAACTTAAAAAGATCCATCAGATGAGAGATTGTAAATCACGCACCTGCGAGCTCTCAACCCCATGCCATTGTGTTGTGGCAAGAGAACTCCAGCAATGTGGTACTGCAGCGAGAGATAACAGTTAGGACTAGGACACCAAAGCCCCATCATATGCTAAGAAGTGGTGTGCTTTTCCACAGCTTGATGTAATGGCTAGGCCACTGTTCAAAGACATGGTCTGCTGACTTTATCAAGGAACCAGATAGGCCATGCAAGGGGAAAACAGTTATTGTGGGTGAGGGTGATGCTCAAAATATCCAAATGGCTCATCTACCTTTCTTCCATCCCTCCACACCACTAGGGTCTGACCGACTTCTCCTGTGCGCTGCAGGCTAGGAGGGTGAAGGCTGCTTTCTGAGTTGGGTGAGTTGTCATAAGCCAGCCAAGACACCATGTCTGCAGTCTAGTCTCAGCTTCCTCCAAGTAAGGCTGGTTTAAACATTTTTGACGTGCTGATTTTGGTTTCTAGCCCAGCCAACCCTGTACACCATGATCTAATTTGTTTTTACCTTGCTGAATCTGGGCTATATCTTGACTGGTAGCTGTGCGGCGTCACCTCTGTAATGGCAAATGTGCTGTGGGCATTTTTTGGGTGGTGCAGATTTCCTCAAGGGTTTTCTTTTTTTGATTGAGTAAGAGATTAAGGCCTAATTACGAGTTTGGCAGTCCATAGGACCACCAAACTTGTGGTGGAGGTGCATTGGCGGTCGGTGACCGCCGCACCAGGGGTCCGAGTGCTGTATTATTACTATGGCGGTAGGACCTCCAGAAGACCACTACAACCTCCAGGGATCCGCGATCCCTGGCGGTGGCACAGTGGTCCAAAGGCTGCAATATGCTTGGTGGTGCCCTGCGGCCCACCAAGTATATTACAACTTTCCTAACCACCAGCAATCTCAAGGAGGTTCTTCTTCCATGCAACACCTAGCGGTGAGGAAAAGCCCCTGTTCACAGGGTGCATGCAGGGGGGCACCTTTTGTGCCCCCTTTATTTTTTGCCCCCCCAGTTCCTGAACGGGAAGGAATGTATGACATGGTGCATACCTTCCCGTGCAGGAATGTGCACTGGCGGTCCAAGGCGGTGCAGCTTAAGGCTCACTGTAAACCTTTAAACTGCACCGCCGCGGGACTGCCAAGCCTCCCTTCTGCCAGACAACAAAAATACTTGTAATCTGGCAGGCGGTGTTCGAGTTTGTCCGTCCAGGAGTGGGGCGGCCTGCTCCTGGACCGCCAAACTCATATTCAGGCCCTATGCACTAGTTCTTCTTGCATCATAAAGGAGTACAGCTTAAAGGTCATCCTATGCATTTGTAACGCTTGACAACAAAAATGAAATTACATTTTTTCCAGTAATTCCATGCCGTGGCCACATACTCCGCAATCTCACTTTCTCAATGTTTAGTCTTCCTCTGTAGAGCATAAATCCAAGTGCCGATGAATCCAGGGTGCGTTACACCACCAGGAACACCTCTTTGCCATTATATGCTGCACTACATAAATCACAACATTGATACATAATGTAGGATTTCAAGACTATTATTGATTTCTTGCATTACAAATGAAAACATGAATTGATGGCTTACTGAGATGTCTAAACTATTAACAAATGCAATTTATTGAAACTAAGATAAAAAAAGACTACTAGGAAAGGAAATGTGTGTTTTTTTTAAATATACATTTCATGAACGGTGGTGACTTCAAACATATCAGTACACAGTGAGTGATCCATAAGTTACTGCATGAATAAAACAATCCAACAACATCCGTTTTAAATTTTAAAAAACACTGATGAAAGGTAAAAGTAAGAAATCAATCAGACAGTGATGCTTGTTTCACTCTTCAAGTTGCAAATACGCTGTAGAAGGTCTTGTGTCTAACATATGATTTGCAGATTGCATGGAACATGTGCCACTATCCGTCTATCTATTCTTTGAGAGCAAATCAGGACTGACATACTAAAACAGAAAAGAAAATGTGTGTAAAAATCCACTTTTTTTTTTTAAAGAAACTTGTAAATTATTCAAGCCGCTGATATCCTTGTAGGGCTGCAGCACCGCGTTTCAAACGATGCCTCACTGGGTGTTATGGGTAACATGCAGTGCATATCGCGTGACCAGCGGTTGCCATAGTGAGTTTGCATTGATTATAACAATGGAAAAAGAAAAAGCCCACACAGTACAGAAATATACAGCAGGCAATTAAGCGCTGACCTTAGTCAATGTTTTATGCATGTGACCTCATTTTCTAAAGGGGTATTATTTTTAGCGTTGTTTAGTTATTTTAGCTATTTTGACGTGGGCGTATTTCTCTTTCTACATGGTTGCGATGCTCCTCTTCTGACTGAGGGACTGTCACAATTTACAGGTTTCAGAGTCGGTTTAAGGGATAAGATTTGCTGAAAAGCAAAAGAAAGGGATTTGCTTTTAATGCACTTTTCCAGAAAGCTGCCTCCGTCCCTGGCTTAGCTGGCTGAGGCATTAGCTGTGAGAGCTGTGAAAGCCCTGCGGTTGATTTTAATCCACTCACGGTTGACTCAGTCTTTTATCTTTGTAAGTCAGCAAAAAACGCAGTCTTTTATTAGTTGCTAATAAAATGCTGATATTGTTTCTAAACTGTTATTTTTTTTTAAAAAAGCTGCAAGGCACTTTTATTTCGTGAATTCATGTTTTAAACTTTTTGTTACACCTCCCCCATTCTCATGTTTTAATCTTAAAAAGTGTTGCTTATGTGTCAAACCTGCGAACATTTAAAAATCGATCTTGGCACGTGAGTGGTTTTCCATGCTTACTACGCAGCGGTGTGATTGTTAAATGTCTCATTTCTTTGTCAAAGTCCTATGTACAGGGTATATTTGATGACTTTAGCCGCGACCTGCCAGCAGATTTTTATATTCTGAGATATTTTTGTTAAAATACCTTCTTAGGCTGCACCATCGAGTGTGCATGGTTGACACTGAAAACTGTGCAGGCTCTCTAATATCTACTGATCTGGCCCTGTTGTACACTCAAATACGGTTTTAGAAACCCCTTTCTTTTTTTTTCTTCTTTTTTTTTTATTTGATACAGCACAGTTATTAACATACAATTTACAGTTGGTACTTAAGGGAAATTTCATCAATCTTAATATATACAGAGTTCATGAAAATCAGCAAACTAATTTTAACCAACAGCCATCCAGAATGAGAAGAAAGCATTACATCTAAATAAAAAAGGGAAAAGAAAATAAGTTCATCATTATTTCAAATACAATCATAAATCAAATCGCATACCCATATTCTGAAACATAAATATTGAAAACCTGCCAATTTTAGGCTAAATCAGCATCTACTGTCAATCATATCTTCCTTCAGTCTATAGATAGGCGCCCATATACGCCTGCCAAGCTTTCTCCCTCTCTTACCCTTTCTCTCATAGACCCCTTTTTCAACATTGTAGGTAGCCAGCAGTTTAGCAAGCCATTGCTGAAACGTCGGGCTGCTTGATCCAGCCAGGCAGAACCAATGCAAATACGCAAAACAGCCATGGCAAGAAACAGGAAGCAGTAATGTGGGTCTTGCGTTTCCCTATCATTAATCCCCAGAAGCATTAATGCTGGAGTAAGAGAGAGACTTTTAAATTCAAAATTTGATCCATAAACTTTTCAATTGCTCTCGTCAAAATTAGCAGTCGAGGGCAGGTCGCAAACATGTGGATTATATCAGCATCTGAGCTATCACAACGGGGCCATCTAACTCCTTCCAGTCCCCCCCACTGTGCAATCCGTGCTGGTGTATGATACAGTGCAAAGATTGTTTTAAAATGCTGAGCTTGAAGCCCCGCGGAGCACAGGACGGTCTGGCCCAGCTCCAAAGAATCAAGAAAGCTATCTTGATCTATGCCGAGTTTATCAACCCACTTCTTCCCATGTTTATCCAAATCATCCTGCTTGAGGAGCGACAGTTCTGCGTAAATTCTCTTAATGGTACAGTTCTCCCCTCTCTTATAATATTAATAATTGTAACTTCCGTAAGCCGTTCAGCCCGCCCTTTTTCCCCCCTAAAAAACTGCGTAGCTGAAGATATTTCAAAAAGTTTCTCTTATCAATACCATAAACACATTGGATATCGCTAAATGAACGAATTCCCTCCAGCCCTATTAGCTCCCCTATCATCCGGATCCCCCACCCCTCCCACTCCAGCATTATTGCATCAGAAAAAATTCCCGGAAACATGGGGTTTCCATATAGCTGAGTATAAAAATTAATTCTCCCTAAGCCGATCTTTTTTTTGAAAGCTGCCCAGATCTTAAACTCGGCCATCAGCGTTTTAAATCTTGTTTTTTTTAAAGTAGCTAGGTTCACTGAATTTCATAAAGCAGTTCACAGCATCATCTCCTAGCAATAGCCTGTGTACATCTGGTGAACCCGCTTTAATCCAGGGATCTTGTACTCTCCCACCGATCAACCCACTCATATATTGGAAGGCCGCAGCCCAATAATATATTTTAAAATCTGGGACTGCCCAACCCCCTCTTTCCCTTGGCAATGACATGTACCTCAAAGCCCTCCTTGTTTTCCCATGTGCCCATATAAACCTATTCACAATGCTTTCGAGCGCCATAAACCATTGCCTCTCAAATTCTAATGGTATGGCCCTGAAGAGGTAGAGCACTTTAGGCAAGAAAACCATCTTGACTACATTACAGCATCCCACCACCGACATATGAAGATTGTGGAATCTATCAAAGTCTTTTTTAGCCTTCCCAATTACTGGCTCGATGTTTCTCTCTACTAGCTTCCCTAGTTCAGATGTAATATCTATGCCAAGATAAACGGCTGAAACGGTCACCCTCGGATCATCCAAATCGGCCCCCCTATTCTTAACTATCTGTGTTTTCAATCTATTTAATGCGTACCAAGAAGCCAGGCCGAAGGCCTCGGCTTCTGTCTCAATTGCAGCTAGAGCATCTTGAGGGTTAGAGGTAACCACTGCGATATCATCTGCATAAGCCAGCGTTTTTGTTTCCAGCCCATGATATCTCATAGGGTTAATTCTATTGCTAGCCTCCAACTTCCTGATAAATGGATTAATATACAAGGCAAAGAGGAGAGGCGAACAAGGGCAGCCCTGCCTTGTGCCTCTCTTAATTGATAAAGGTGCCGTGTACCCCCCATTCATTCTCAGCCGGGCCGTCGGTGCTTTATATAGGGCCTGAATTGCCTTAATGAAGCCTCCCCCGATACCGAACCATTTCATAACTGCCCAGAGATAATCCCAGGAGACCCTATCGAATGCTTTTTCGGCATCCATAAGTATCAGAGCCATAGGGTCCCCTGAGACTTCGGCTGCATCGAACAGGGTTATAACCCGACGGATGTGCTGTGTTGTTCCCCTTCCCGGTATGAACGCGTGCTGGCTGGGGTGGACTATTTTCCCTATAATATGATTAAGACGAGTCGCCAGGGCCTTAGACAAGATTTTAGCATCGCTGTTCATAAGCGTAATTGGCCTATAAGACCCTGGTTCTCTAGATGATTTACCCTTTTTTAAAAATATTATCATATCTGCCCCAGCCCATGACTCGGGAACAGAGCTCCCTTGCTGAGCTTGACGTACTATCTCAACCAGGTCAGGTCCAATTGCCTCCAAAAATGTGTTGTAGAATTCTAGGGGGATTTAGTCTGGTCCAGCTGCTTTCCCGGAGGGAAGGCTACCCACTGCTCCATAGATCTCTTCCTGAGTCAGTAAGATTTCGAGTGCCTCTCTTTCTTCGGGAGCAATACATTGCCCTGGAATTCCACTGAGATACCCTTGAATTAAGCTCTGTTCCCTTCGTTGTTCCTCACTATAAAGATTTCCATAGAAATGTCGAAATACTTCCCGGATCCCTGAGGAGCCCTCAATTAAATTCCCACTATCATCTAATATTTCCCGAATCTCCCCCGCCGCACGCTTTTGTCTCAATCGGACTGCCAGGGTATGCCCCACCCGCTCACTAAACTCATAGCAATGTTCCCTCCTGGCAAGAAATCTTTCCGCTGCCTTAGATGCTGTGATATGTCCCCTATTTCTGCCTTAGCTAAAGCCAACCTTAGCAGTATGTCATCCAATGAATTGCCCATCAAGACTGCGGCAGCGAGCTCTTCCTCTACCTCTATTAATATCTTACAGAGCGTTTTCTCTCGCTGTATATCCTTCTTCTGTCTATACAAACTATAGCTCAGTGTCTCTCCTCTGACCCCAGCTTTGAACGTGTCCCAAACCACCCCAGAGCTAGCACTTTTCCTATTAATCTCCCAAAACTCCTTAATCCATTCGTTCATATGGAGCACATACTCTGGGTCCTTTAAGAGCCCTCTTTCAAAGATCCAGAGCCGCTCTGGCTTTCCCCCGCTAAAGTAATTGTTAAAATTAGAGGATTATGGTCTGAAATTATCCGGGGGTGTTTCTCTATTTTACACCTAGAAACTAGTAAGTGTGATACAAAAAAATAATCAAGTCTAATGACTGACTTGTGAGGTGCAGAAAAAAAACGTGCTACCAGGATCATCAGGTTTTAGGTGCACCCAAGCATCTATAAATGCGTTATTCCGTCCCATGTTGGTAAGTGCTCCAAAGACCTTTCTCTTCCGGCCCCCATATCTATCTCCAGCTTCCCCCCAGAGTCCTCCCAAACCGTTAATATTAAAATCCACGCACATTACTACTGGGGTAGGCCATGATGATAGCTCAACATCCAGAAATTCAAAGAGATCGGGGTCATCCCCAGTCGAACCATAGACTGAGCAGATTGTAAATTTATCCCCATTTAACATACATTCTACCAGCGCCCAGCGACCCCATCTATCAGATATTTTCCTCTTAAAAATTATATCACTTTGCCGGGAAAGGATGGCTACCCCTCTTGTCTTAGTACCTTGTTTAGTGTTAATGATAAGTTTGAACCCTAACTGCTCCAAAATACTGCCTCTAGCGCCCTCTATATGGGTCTCTTGAATACATAATATATCTATACGTAATGTTTTCAAAAATATAGCGGCCCTTTGTCTCTTGGCCTGATCGTTTCAGCCACATATATTAATTGAAGCTACTCGCAAACTCATTAACTAAAATTAACCAAGTTTCCTATCAAGATATCAGTTTTATTAAATCTTTGCCTTCCAAAATCCATTATTTGACAAATCAATTTCCTTCCCTTTCTGTATTTATTTAACAAATTAGACCTCAAGTACTGTACTGTGCTGTGCCCTCACCCTCCCCTCCCACCCTGGAGCCCTCCCCCCCACCCGTCTGACCCCCCTCCTCTCCCACCCCCCAACAACCCTCACGAGCAAATAGGTCAAGCATGACCTATATGTGACAGCCGAAGCTCACATCTCAAGTCGCTGCAGATTCCCCCGCCCGAACACCACTGTAATCAACTCCTTACTAATATATCCAAAAAGGAAAAGAGAGGAGAAAAGAAGTGTGAAGAGGGAAAAAAAATCAAAAGGGAAGGGGTGCAAAGGGGAGAGTCTTTACAGTTACTTGATCGAGAGAATTTCCTAAGCCATACAGTATCCCAAATAAGAGATTCTCAGCTTACTCTAGGGCCCTCTTAAGTCGATCACTCCCCACTAGCTTTCCCCTCTGCTTCATTCACCTCAATCATATATTCCTGTGCCTTAATTTCTGAAAAAAACATTTGCACCCTCCCATTCAGGATAACTTTAAGGCGGGCAGGGAATAACAAATATGCTTCACAGCCAATCCCCTGAAAGGGAGTTATCAACTGCCGGAGTCTCCATCTCCTTTCGACTGTGGCATGGCAGAAGTCCGGCCGAGCAAAAAATATATGGCCTTCGTATGTCCGTTTTGCATCTGGTTTTGCTCTGTCCAAAATAGCCTGCCGAAGGAGAAAGTTACCAATATGAATTAGAATGGCTCTGGGCCGCTCCCCTTGCCCTGCTACGTTGCCTCTCCTTTGTGTCAACGGGAAGCGATGTGCCCTCTGAATCTCCATGTCCCAGTTCCATTGAGCAAGGTCAGGGAATGCTCCCTTTAAAAGGGTTACTATGAATGCTCTAATATTTTCCCCCTCAATATTTTCGGCAAGGCCCAGCAGCCTTACGTTGTTTCTTTGCTGTCGATTCTCGAAATCTTCGAGCTTCCGCATCATATCTTCTGATTATTTCTCATGTTACTCCTTATAAACCTGTAGCTTTCCAACTTCATCCTCCAGAATACCAGTTCTTTCCTCAACATGGGCCACCCTTCCTGCCATGTCAGTGCAAAATTTATTCACTTTACGTAGAGACCCCTGCAGTTTTTTGGTGGCTTGATGTGCCCTGCGGCTCTCCAGCCTGGCCTCTCCCTGCATCTGTTTTAGGGTAGAATACACTAGATCTAGCGACGGCGGAACCGTAGAGTCAGTTAGGCTGGGGGGCCCCCCCTGTACAGATACCTCCCCCTCATCTTCATATGTCTGGCTGGTAGCTGAATAGTGCCACTTAAGTTTGCGGGCAGTTGCGGTGTCCACCTTAGAGGGGCTAGGTCTAGGTTTAATCCTACGCTTCTGGGTGGTGGTCTTAAGTCGTTGCATTTTTTGTGTTATGGAGGAATCCCCCGAATCAGACCCTTCAGATGAATTACCGTCGCTGGTATGCGAAAGATCTGTGTCATCGTTAAGGGAAAAGAACTTGTCCCCCTCTGGGGATCCCAAAGCTGGTTTAGACCATGATAAGTTTTGATTTTGCCCCCCTATCTTTTCCAGAGGCACAAACAAAGCCTTATTAGGGACATCAAATGTATTTGAGAGGAAGCCTTTACCTTTTCCAGCAGCAACAGTTTCGGCTTCCGAATCAGGGGGCAAAACAGCAAGTTCACGTGCACTACTACGGCTGTCTTGCATACCGGCCGGTAATTCCTGCCGCTCCAATGTAGCTTGTTGTCCGAGCCGGTTAGTAGACTCTACGATCTTTCCCTCCTGCCGCCCAAGCTCCAGTCCAGTCTGTTGCAGTACCGCTGTGGCCACGGGAGGTGGAGCAGAATCAGACTCAGCTGTTCTGCATATGCGAGGCTCGGTCGAGTCGAGAGCATCCACCGTGCTACTTGCGGCCGCTGAAGCTGCCGAATCGAGAGCTTCCACCGTACTGCTTGCAGCCGCTGAAGCGGCCAAGAAAGCCTCCGTCACTGTTGGCTGGCGTAGGCAGCTTTCCGCTCCGGTCACCCGCAGCTTACGTCCCTCCATGCCGCCATCCTTCATCTTGCCGCCTGTCTCTTCATTTTTTTTCGAAGGCACTGTTGTATTCCTCTTAGGGTGTCCGTATATAGGTTTTCCTGTATCATGTCCTTATATAGGCACAATTCGCCCTGCCCATATATAGGCATAAAATCCCAGTCCTTATTTAGGCATTAAACCGTGCACTCCAAATACAGGCATGGTCTCCGGCATCCGTCCACCCTAACGTCACAACGGGTTCTTGAAGAACAGACCCTTAGGCTTCGGGAGTTTCCCTAGCACAGGACTATTGATTTCTTCAAGGACTCATCTATTATGCATGAACCGTTATACCTTGGGGGTTCATTCATGACGTCTTCCGCTGTCCGATTCACGTCAATGCTAACATTCTGAGGTACCTCTCAGGTATAAATATACCTTCCCTAGCCCTTGTAAAATCAGAGGAGACCTCGACTTCAGAGGAGCCTGTTTCCCGGCCTGACGCACTGAGAAGACGCTGTTATCCCTGCACGCAGAGAGTCCAGCTTCCAGTGATCGGACTTCCCTTGCGGGGTGTTGGAGTTCGAGTCTGGCAAGAGATTCCTACCTCTCTCATTCTTAAGGTATGGAGCTGACTAGAACCTAGAGGGACTCTTGGCATACTAGGCATACTGGGCGTAACATACTCTTAGTATACCATAGTAAGGAATACTCCACCTACTTCATACCTCTCCCTACACCTAGGTTAGATTAGGTACATTGGGGTAGAACTAGCTTAGACATGCATCGTATGAGTACTCGCATTTTTAGTCTGTGTTATTTATGTAAATGAATATCTACTAAAGATCATGCTAGCGCAGTATTATTTATTTCTACTGCTTACGCTGTACATTATTTATCTTGCATACTGTCTTGTGATCGTAACAGCACATATTACTTACACAAGAAACAAGACTGTTCAATAAATCTTTTATTGAAACGCCCGTCTATTTTTTCTGTGTAACTTTGAGAAAAACTAAGCATGCATGATTGAGCTGAGTGAAACGGTTATCTATTGTTTCCACAACTCTGGGACACGTTCTGATTCTCAAGGGAAACAAAGTGGTCATGTTTTGCGGCTGCCAGAAACTACTCCCTTCTTGTTATCCAAGGAGTTTCTAGTGGCCTCTGAGCTAGCTGGCACAAGTAATTAAGTTTAATATACTCGATAGGGACATACCGACCTCAGTCCTATGTCAAGCCTATAGGGTATATTATTCCAATGCGCAGAGCCTATTAGGGAAATAGGAGCTACGCTACAGCACACCACGCCGAGATTGACCCGAGCCGCGCACAGCGGTGGCAGAAACGGCGGCCTCCTTCTGGGGGTCTTTCAGCAACCCTTCCTTCGTGGGCTTATATGTTTTTGGCCCCATCTTCACACCACAGATCGAGCACCCCAGCAGCGCCTCGGCTATAACTCTGGCTTCCTGAAGTAGTGCTTTAATAATCGCAACCAGTCCCCTGGATCTCCGACGAGAGCCATGGCACAGCACCCAGCCAACCAGCCAATCGGTTAGGTAAGTGCGGAACAGCATATCAGCATTTTATCTCCATTCCATCATATCGCTCGGGGAGAGAGTCTCTGCAGCGACTCTCACTGAGGTCAGTCGGCGGCCATCTTGCTCTCTTAGAAACCCCTTTCTGGTTCCTTTAAGTATCGCTTACCAAATATTTGAGGATCTTAGCTGTACCCAATTCACTCAATTAGATAGTTTTATTTGGTAATCTTTGCATATTTCAATAAAAAAAATGTATTCCCTAATTCATTTTTCCTTGTTTGGGTTTTGTCTTCTTGCTGTAATTTAACCTACTGAAGTTTAGATTTAGATATTAATTTTTAAAGTCTCAGATTATGTTCTGTAGTCCATATAGCTCCAAATTGCCCACATTTCCCACTGGCAACGATAAGTTAGTGAATGTAGTCAGCTTTTTTCACCTTGGGGTAGTCTTTAATTTAACCTAAATATGGGGGACCAATCTTTTGGCTCATTGTCTAAACTTTTGCCAAACTCTGGGTGCCCTGTTTAACCTCTCATTGTTTCTTGATGGCAAACCCATTATTCCGCTGATCGAAATCTACACAGGACACAATGTACCCCAATTGCGAACTATTGAGCCAGAGTCTGTGGCTATGTTTACTCTTCCATCCTTCAGGTGGAAGAGAACCATTTATGTCGCCATCTTGACCCCATAATTCCCACTGCATATGCCACATGGAACTTGGACTTCCACATCTAGAAGATTGCATTACGCTAGGTAATTCTATGCTATGGCTATTAATTTGGACAAACTCAAACTCTACTCTGAACCAATTTATCATTAGCGATTGTTTGCCTGTGACAATGTCCTTAATATTCCCTGGCTGCTGCATGTTAAACAGAAGTTACACGGTTTGGAAAGCCCACCCCCAAACGCCCCCCTTGTGAGAATCCTACTTCTGTGTGTCAGAAGGTTTAAGTGTGCTTTTTGGAAAAGAGACACCTCACTAATGAATGTCATGAAATTCAGAAATTGTCTGTGAGACAATATGTAATCTTCCAAACTACTGTAGGTTTTGAGCCCCATTTTCAGATCATGCCTGTGTAATGGGAAAGGGCCTTACTATTCTGCTTTAAATCTGGCACCATCTGCAACCTTTTGTACCTTAGGGCAATACAGCAGTTCCAGTATTTGCGCTTGTCCTCACAACGGTGCTTCAGAGCAGCCCCTTCTGCACTTTGTCTTTTGTGGAATTATTATAAAGTGAATACTCTGCAGCTTTTAATGCCATTGTTAAGAAAGTACAATTTCACCTATTGTAGAGTTGTGTTTTGTTTTCTACAAATGCTAAAAGACAACATAGTCCGTTTACGTTGGAGCATTTTTGAAAGCCATTATTCACTGTTGAAACTCAATCCTTTTTAAAGTTTTTTTGCACTATACTTTTTATGACAATAGCTTGATATTTGAAATAAAGTTATTAATTGATTGACTGACACTACTGAAAATCTTTATAACATTAATTTGTCTTATTTTTAGGAGTGGGTGTAATTTAAATTACACCAGCGTAATTATTGTAATTTTGAGAAATTTGCGTTAGGCTTGTTATACGAAATCCCCAATTTTATGCCACTACACCTTGTTAGGTAATTCTGTCTCATTTGCGTTAAAAGTTACTACAAACGACCCCACCGACGCAGCAGCACAACAGATCGTTCGTCATATTTTAAATGTTTAAATGACTCCCTAAAATGTTTCTGATTGATTCGATCTTTATTACCATGAGAGTTTCTTTTCCATTTCTATTTTCTCAGGTGTTAATCAGGTTATGAAAGCAAGTTATGAAAATTAAAGTGGCATTGATCCATCCTGTCAACATGTATTTTGTCGATTGTATAGAAAAGGAGTAAAAGCATGGATTATAGCTCTGCGACCTCTAGGTTAATACTAGTGACTTGTTGATTGATTATCTTTGTGTGGATAGAAAGGGTACATACCCAAATCTGTGCTTTAACCAAAATAGCATTGGAATTATTATTGCCGGGCCTCACTACAGTCTATATGTCATTGCAAAACAGAAATCATTAACATAAAATTGATTTGAGTTTCTGGACTAGAGTAAATAGATCAATGGCGTCTGCTTAATTCTTTCCTTGTTTCTAAAAATGAATGACTATGCTATTTTTATCACAATATATGTCTGGATAAAGGTAATTGTGGTTAATTTTTATAAAGGTGAAAAACAACACTAAAGAAAGACACGTAAGTAGAGCAAGTGAGAGGGCTCGAAGATTCACACAAAGAGACTGGGGCATACAAGATTTGATGTAAACTCACAGCATTCATAGCTCAACTTAGGGCTTCAGACACTGATTGGGCTGTATATGCCTTACTAAGTAAGACTTAAGGGAGAATGTAGCAGGGAAAATCTCCATTATTAACATTGGCACAGGGAGACTGACCACCTCTGCCTCAGGGATTAAGCAATATTATCCAGAGTTTTATGAGACCATCTAAAATGAAGAAGACATACAGAACAACATCATTGGGGGCTTTCTAGATAGAGTCCTGCTTCCCAGGCTGAGAGCTACCAGGTCAGAAGACTGGAGCAGTGATAGTAGGCTAGGTAATCACTGGAATAGCGTGGCTAAATCCACAGAAATCTATCTTTCTAATAGTTTCAACGCCCAATTTTATAAAACATTCTGCCAAACTATGATATTATTACCCATTCACCTCTTCAATGCAGTGTGGGAACAATGAACGATTATACCACTGATGCAAGAGGCCACTATCAAAGCCTGCCCAAATCAGGAAAAGACCCCCAGATATGTGCGTCCTACAGGGAAATCTCCCTTTTGAATTTAAATGGCAAACTGTTCACTGAAATCCTGACCAGTAGAATGAGTGCGCATATGCAGAGTCGATCAGGCCATGTTTATACTGGGTCATAATTACTTCTGACAATGCAAAACACATCCTACATATAATAGAAAACATGAAGAGGGCAAGCAAACAGGCAGTCCTGTTTGCAGTAGATGCTGAAAATGGGACCTTGGGGGACAGCCGATCGAAGGGAGGTTTGCCCCCCAGGGAAGTTTTGGGAATGGAACAGTCATTGCGATTCCTCTGACTTTTGGGCTTGTTTGGGCTGTTTTGTAGCCCAGGTGTATACATTGAGTTCAATCTTGATATACTAGCCACCATTATGTATGGTAACACAGGGGCTGGTAGTAGGTCAGCGAGCATTGTTTCCACCCACCCACTCCTTTAATATTTGGCTGGTTGGTGGGTCTGGTCTATTTGAAGGAGTTAGCTTTGATTTGGAACAGGTGTACAGGGGGTGAAAGAAAATGTGTATTGGTTGCTGCTTTGAAGCAGGTGCTGGAGCAGTTGGCAGACAAGTTGGCATGGTTTAGCCAAGTTTATTGTTGTTGACATTGACTATACAGGCTGAAAGGGAACGGGTAGACAAGCTCATGCCTGGACGAGGTAGGAAGTTTAAGGTTCATTAGGAAGTTAAGTAAGTTAAAGGTTAATCGTTGATGTAAAAATGTAGGGGAGGTTAAAGGTCTCAATTGCTGTATATCAGCCCAGGAGAAGGTGGAGAATTGCAGGTTTACGTTTTGTGGGGGAGGGACTTTTAGGGGTGGGGTTAGTTTAGCATAGGTAACATATTTGTATCACGAGGTTATCGTTTTGTAAGGCGAGAGGCTTTTAATTGTGATGTACACTTGTTTCAATAAAAGCATCCTATTTCACACTATTTCAGTGGCAGTGGTTTGTGCTGCTCCCCATATTCCCCAAAGTGTTTGACCAGGTCCATGGTCCCCATTAAAACTACGCTGCAACCTATGGGAACTGGCCCTGACTTTTGAGCGTGGATCTTTAGTAACTACAGCGATTCAAGGGCCACAATAAAATCAGTGACATTTTAACTGCATACTTTAGGATACAAAGGAGAATGAGGCAGGGCTTCCCCCTTTCACTCCTGTTACATGCCTTTTACATGGAGCCTCTAGCTATCATTGTGAGAGAGGATGCTAACGTGAAAGGAGTGAAAAGTGGTTGCACTTAACTCAAAATTAGCTTGTATGCAGATGATGTGTTAATGATGTTGTCAGACCCAGTGCGGACGTGGTGGGTGTGTTACAGTAATATTGGCAGGCCTCTGGATTTAAGATGAATCTCCAGACATCACAGATACTCACTCTTTCTGTCCCAGCAGTGCACAAAGAACCCTTAAAACAGTACTTCTTGATCCACTGGGCGAGGCTGGCCAAGATAGCACAGGAAAAACATGCTGACTGGACACTGCTATTGCAAAACGATTTTCATTCTTCACACGGGGGAGTCTTGTCATGACTAAGGAGACTGGTAGCAACCAATGTGACTGTGCTTCCCAGGATTTTGTATGTGGTGCAGACACTGACCCATCTACCCTTAGGGTTACTCTGCACGGCATCCAGTGGATGATCAACAACATTTTGTGGGTGGGGAAGATACCACCAATAAATTGAATTAATTACTAATTGATGATTAATTATTGAAGTTATTTTAAATATGTAAGTTATGGAATAGTTATTTTTTTAGTTATATTTTAGGTGCAGGATGTTAGATTTGTAGGGGTACAGGGTGGAAATGTAATTATTTAATAACTGAATAACAATTATTAAGTGATAATTAATTTTTGTATTGAATAGTAATTATGTAACTAGATTATTTGTTGTTAGTTTCTTTAATCTATCTATCCAAGTATAAATATATATATATATATATATATATATATATATATATATATATATATATATATATATATATATATTGTTCATTGTTTTTTTTTAACTGGTTAATATTTTTTCTACATGAGGTTACTCAAATATGTAATGTGTTTGAAGTGAAGTATTTTCCTTACGCTTGCTTAGACTGAAGTAGGAATAGTAAAATTAACCTCTTTGCACTTCAACACTTCCCCTATTGTTGTGCTGTTTTTAGTGGGAATACTAAATTTCACCTTTCAGAAACCCAACACTTTCCCTACTGTTGCAGAGACTGTAGTGGGAATAGTAAACGTTATCCCTCCAAAGTCTCACTCTTTCCCTACTGTTGCACAGACTGGAGTGGTAATAGTAAATGTTGCCCCTCTGAAATCCAAAGTTTTCCCTCCTTTTGCCCTGTTGGAGTGAGAATAGTAAATTTCTATTTCTCCTAATCAAACACTTTCCCTACTGTTGTACAGACTAGAGTGAGAATAGTAAATTGTACCCCTCTGAAATCCGAAGCTTCCACTACTTTTACCTTATTTGGAGTGAGAATTGTAAATGTAACTACTCCAAAGTTCAATGCTTTCGCTACTGTTGTGTTGTTTGGAGTGGAAATAGTACATTTCACTCCTCTGAAGAATAACGCTTTCCCTATTGTTGCACACAATGGAGTGAGAATAGTAAATGTTATCTCTCTGAAGTCCAACACTTTTCCTACTGTTGTGCTTTTGGAGTGGAAATTGTAAACTGTACCTCTCTGAAATCCAATGCTTGCCATACTGTTGCATTGTTTGGGGTGGGAATAGTAAATGTAATCCCTCCAAAGTACAACACCTTCCCTACTGTTGCACAGACTGGAGTGGGAATAGTAAATTTCACCTCTCCGTAGTCCAACACTTTTCCTACTAATGCACAGAGTGGAGTAGGAACAGTAAATCTAACTCCTCTCAAGAACAGCACTTTTCCTATTATTGCGGTGCATGGAGTAGGAATAGTACATCTCACGCATCCGAAGGCAAACACTTTCCTAACCATTCCATCAACTAGAGTAGGAGTAGCATATTTAATATTTTTAGACTCAAATAGTTTTCATAATATTGGTTAAATAGATTTTTAGCATCAATTGTCTTATTTTTTCTATTTATTTATATTATTTGTTTATACTTTTAAATTTATTTTAATGTTCATAGTAATTTTTGTAAATGTGTTTCTTGAAATTTTAATATTGTATTTATTGTCTATAATAATTAATCAAAATATTTTTTTTCTTATTGTTATATGTTAATATGTTTTGTATAGTGCTTAAATACCTGAAGGTGTCTTGGCGCTGCCTTGCAAGTAACCAGAGTCAGGTGGGTCTAGGAAGAGGAGGAGACTAGTGATTGAAGAGCCAGGTTTTCAAGGTCTTTCTAAATTGAAGAACATTTTGGGCTTCTTTGAGGTTAAGAGGAAGGGAGTTCCAGATCTTTGCAGTGCTGGTCACAAAGCTTTTTCCACCCTAAAGGGCTTTCTTGAACGTTGGAACTATGGCGTATTTTGCGTTTCGAGGAACGAAGTGATCTGGAGGGCCTATACCATCTGAAATTCTGGATAAAAAATGCTGCTCCAAAATTATGCAGAGCCTTAAAGGTAATTATTTTCTGTATGGGCAGCCGGTGAAGTTCACGTAGTGCTGTAGAAGCTGACTGATGTTTGGGAAGTCAAAAATAAAGCGTGTTGCCGCTTTCTGCAGGGTTTGAACTTTTGTCAATAATTTCTGTTGTAAATTCACATAAAACCCATTGCAGTAATCTAATTTAGACAAGATTAGTGCTGTACCACACATTTTTGAAGATGGGAGGGGATAAACGGCATAATTTTCCTGATGATCTTTAGGAGGTGAAACACCGCCAAAGCAATTTGGTTCACTTGGTTTTCAAAAGTAAGTCTCCTGTTAAATATAAATCTGAGATTTCTGACTTTCTCCACTGGTGTAGGAAGGGGGCCTAGATTCTGGGGCCACCAATCTGGGGACCAGAATATGCTGTTCCTACCGTACAGCAGAACCTCAGTTTTATGTTTAAATTTCTTTATTGAATTTTATGCATTCAACAAATACAATCATCATCAAGACGAAATGTGCATTAGTGCATCCCACAATGTGGGAGAAGTGATAAGACTGTTAACTAAACAACCCCAACATCATCCCCCCTCCCCAAGACAGCCCACCCCTCCTCCCACCCCCTCCCTCGTCTGCCAAGTGGCCAAACCAATTATGCTGTGCCTTGAGGGGCCTCCTGCGTCTGTCCAGTAAGGCGCAATAGCCTCAAATATTTAGGGCAGGTGATTTTGTTAAATTCAGAAGATAACAGCGATACAAAGGTTTCCCATAAGGCGGGGAATGAAGCACTCTTATCAATAAGTGAAAGGGAAATCGTCTCCATACCAAGAATGTACCACATATGATGCAACCAACCCGCATGAGTGGGTAGTCGGCTGGTTCCCCAATGTGCAAGAATGTTTTGGAGAGACGCCCCCAGGGCTAGTGCTATTTGGCGACCTCTGCGTGATTTGAGAGGGAACATGAGAGAGTTCAGTAACCCCAAAAGAATGTATGCTTGGAACCGGGGTAGTTCCGTATCAAAGTGATATCTATATCCTGAAGTACCTGCACCCAGTAGGACTTTAACAGAGGGCAATCTCACAGTATGTGGGTCAGGGTGCCCGGTAAGCTGCACCCGCACCAACACAAGGGATCTTTTGTTGGGTTGCATTTGTGGAGTCTGATAGGGGTGAAGTACCAATAGGTTGTTATCTTAGTGGCCATCTCTACACTGGCCACGTTGTGCGCAGTGTGCTTAGCTCTGTAATAGATGTCCTCCCATTCTCGCTGTGTGAGTGTACGTTCTAATTCTAGTTCCCATCTATTTTGACTCACCGACTTATGAGGTGTTGGGGCCTGTCTGATTAAGCAGTATATCTGCGATATGAGATGGGCATCACCAGTTTTGGATAATAGCCACTTCTCAAACGCAGTGAGGTGATGCTGTGCCAGCGGACGGACGTCAGGGTGCATGACCCAGTGCCTTATCTACTGATAATGAAAGCGTTCTGATTCAGGGAGACCCTGCTGGTTATGAAGGTCCTCAAAAGAAAGCGAGCCCTTCTCGTGGAAGAGGTGTCCAATCGACCTGCTGCCCTCCCTTGTCCACCGTGTAAAGGCCTTTGTGTCCATCCCCGGGGAGAAGGAAGTGTTCTCTACAATGGGGGTCAGGGGGGACGGTAAGGTGGTGAGGTTCCTATTGACCGCAATTTTATCCCAAGCCTTAAGAGGAACTCTCGTAACGCACAAGAGATAGAGATTCTTAGGCCTGGCCGCCTTTGGCAGGAAAGGAATCTGCCATAGTGACCGCCCTGCCAGCGCCCTGTCTATGAAAAGCCAATGCTTTTCAGACTCAGAGCGTGACCATTCTACAAACGCTTAGATCTGGGCTGCCCAAAAATAATTCTGGAGGTTTGGGATCCCCAGGCCCCCCTCCCTCGGAGGCCTATAACCTAAGTCGCGCCGCATTCTGGGTCTTTTGCCTGCCCAAATGAAGGATTCTACCTCCTGCTGAAGTGTGCGTATCATTCCCGGGGGTGGTTTCAATGGAAGCGTCTGGAATAGAAATAAGATCTTCGGCAATATAGACATTTTAATGGACGCTATCTGGCCAAGCCAGGACAGCGCATGTGGTCTCCATCGGTGCAAGTCTTCCCTGACCTTTCGAAGCAGAGCGGTGTAGTTTAGCGTGATGGTGTTGTGTATTGACGCAGAGAGTTGAATCCCTAAGTAGGGGATCGCCACTAGGGCCCATTGAATGGGGAGTGCATTTCTCAAATCGCTAAGTGTTGAGAGCCTGTGATTTGTGAACATTTAGTTTGAAACCTGCAGCCTGGGAGAATCGCTCCAGTTCCGACAGCACAGCTGGGAGAGAGTTCTGGGGATTTTCTAATGTCACTATTATGTCGTCCGCGTAGAGACTGAGTGTATGTGTATCCCCCCAAAGCGAATGCCACAGACGAGCGGGTTGTCGCGAATACTCTGAGCCATTGGCTCCATGTATAGGGCAAAGAGCAAGGGGGAGAGTGGGCAGCCCTGGCGTGTCCCTCTCTGTATGGGGAACGGGGAGGAGGTGAGACCATTTACTCTGACAGTTGCTTCTGGGTTAGTGTATCACTGAAGACCCAAGCAATGAACTTCTCAGGGAGCCCAAAATGCTGCATCGTCACCTTTAAATACGTCCAATTCACTCTGTCAAATGCTTTCTCAGTGTCCAATGACAGTAATAAACGCTCGGTGTCGAAACGTTGAGCTTTATCAATTATATGGAGAATGCGCTTGGTGTTGTCCGCGCATTGGCGCTTGGGAACAAAACCTGCTTGGTCAGGGTCGATCAGCACAGGCATGAGAGGCGACAGTCGAGATGCCAGGATACCTGTGAACAGCTTAAAATCAACATTAAGGAGGGAGATGGGCCTGTACGAAGCAATTGTCTTTCCCTTCTTTGGGAATGACAATCACAGATGCCCCTAGCATTGACTTGGGAAGGGCATATGATGACCCTATAGTGTTGTATACTCTAGTGAGGATGGGGGCCAATATGGGACAGAAGGTTTTGTAAAACAACGTGGAGAAACAATCTGGGCCTGGGAATTTCAGTGGTTTAAGCTTGGCACTGGCTGATATTACCTCCTCGATTCTAATAGCAGCTTCAATCACGCTTGATCAGTAGTGATTGTGGAGGTAGGAACTCCGTGAAGATACTGCGCCTGGGCCGGTGGGGAAAGATCTTGTGCAGTATAAAGTTCTGCATAGTATTGGCGAAAGGTTTCGGCCATTCGCTGATCAGTAACCACCTCCTCTCCATTGGAGGCGGTCACGTAAGCAATAGTAGATGCCTGCCTCTGTGTTCGTAGCCTATGAGCCAATAACCTCCCTGCTCTGTCCCCTCCTGTATAAAAGTTGTGTCAGAGTCTAAGTGCTGCGTACTCTGCTCTATCGATGTCGAGCGCTACTAACTGGGAGTGCACAGCTTCAAGTTGTCTCCAAACTCTCGGAGCCCCAATCCTCTGATGTATAAGCTCTAACTCCTGTGTCTTTTTCGTGAGAAGCTCTCTCTTCTCTCTGCATATCTTGTTGTCTGAGGCTAAAATTTGCTATGAATTCTTCCCTCACCACTGCCTTTAAGGCAACCCAGAGAACGGCTATGTGGGTTTCGGGAGTATCATTCAAAGCCAGATAATCTTGCAGAGCTTTTGAGATCTGTTGAACCACCTCCGGCCGATACAGCATCGTATCACAGAGGCGCCATGTCCGGGAAGCGGTTTGACCCTGCGGCAATGAGAGGGCCAGGGTGACTCCTGAGTGATCTGATAGAGTACGTGCTAGAATGTCTATTTGCTTAATATAAGGTGTTAAACTTGTCGTGCCAAGGAAATAATCGATTCTTGCGTATGTTTTGTGGGAGTGCGAATAGAAAGAGTATTCTCTAGATGTAGGGTGCTTGTCCCTCCATATGTCAGCTAATCCCGCATCCGTGAGCATCTGCTTCCCCTCTTCTGAGAGGCCCCCGTCTGCCCCTGCCTTTGGACTGATCTATCTAAAGCGCTGTCAAAAACTATATTTAGGTCTCCACCTATGAGGATTATCCTGTCCTGGGAAGCGCTCATCTCATGCACTACTTTCGACAGGTATCCGTCCTGGCCTTCGTTGGGAACATACACTGACCCTATGGTGAGTGGTTGTGAGCCAACGGAAAAGGAATAGGCTAAGAGCCGTCCCTTCAGTTCTGCTTGTTTAGATCCTATCTTACCCGGGAACTTGTTGGATAGAAGGATAGCCACTCCTGCTTTCTTTGTAGAAATAGAGGAAAAGAACTGGTGTGGGAATGCCTGTGATCGAAGTCTGTGTATGTCCCCTACCAAGAGATGAGTCTCCTGGAGCAAGCAAATGTGGGCTTCAGAGCTTTCTAAATACGACAGAATGGCTCGGCGTTTGATGGGGTTATTCAAACCTTTTACGTTCAAGGTTAAGATCCTGAGGGGTTGGGCCATCACAATAATCCTGGGGAAATAGCTAGAGTACTACCCTGTGCTTCATTGGGGTGCCGGGTAGTTGTTAGCATGGTTTGTCAGCCTAGCCTAGCGCTTGATTGAGTGATATGGAGGACACGGGCATGTCGGGAGGAGTGCCCCAAACTGAATAACAACAAAATAAAACAAGTTAACAACACACCACAAAACAGGTTGTAAATGCCCACAGTGTCTGATGCAAAGCAAATGAATAGTAGGCACTCTTGAAACAACCCCTGAACTTTGACAAAGAAAAAAAAGAGTTGCTGGTAAGAAGATGGGGTGAAGTCCTCCATCTCTTCTCCAGTGGATGCCATCTGGTTAGGTTGCGCTCACTCGTAGTCCCGTAATCATCTCCCCCGCCACCACCGGCACTGCTGCATGGACTAAATCCTCATTCTGGCGCACCAGACGTGTTGCCCTCCGATAACTTATCAAGCACCGCGTTCCTTTCCGCTGCCATGGCCTCTTTGTCAGGGGGCGCTCCCCTACGACTCTCTGCCATCTTCCCTCCACTCCTTGATTCTGTCTGGTGCTCTGTGTCCAGGGCCTCTGTGTCTCGGGCTGTTCCAGCTGGAGTAGTTCACAGGCTTGAGAAAGCAACGTAATTGCCGGAGTTGGCCCTGCCACCGGAACACCAAGCAAAAGGGGTGGCCCCATGAGTAGGCCACGTTTTTGTCTCACAGGAATGTGGTGACGGGCCTGAATTCTGGCCTTTTTTGAAGCGTGGAAGCCACGAGGTCCTGGAATAGGTGAATTGTCTGGCCTTGAAATTCTGTGCCTTGTGACTCCCGGGCCTTCCTTAGTATGAGCTCTTTGAGGGGGAAGCTATGGATGAAAGTTAAGATGTCCAGTGGACGTGACTTCCCGGTTCTCCATGTACTGACTCTGTGTGTCCGGTCTAGGCGGATTTCTTCAGGAGCTGCTTCCCCCAGAATATGTCTGAACAGGTCCTCTACATATGCTTCGATGTTCCCTCTCTCTGCGTCCCGCAAGGCCCCACGGATTCGAATGTTGTTCCTCCGGGAACGGTTCTCTAAATCTTCTGCATGGGCCTGCAGGTCCAGTTGTTGCTCCGACATGCAAATGATCTCCTGCTGCATTAGCTCGATCTCTTCAGCTCTGGATGTGTCCCTGGCCTCCAACACGTCCACTCTATTGCCAATGTCTGTTGCATCTTTTCAGATGGCCTGCATTTCTCCTGCTAAGTCCTTCTTGAGAGCGAGGAGATCTTCCCATAGTCCCGAGAACAGGGCTTCTAAGTAGGGGTGCGTGACTGGGCCCTCCATATCATCCGTGGTGGGGGAGGCAGCTCTGCTTGAGCTGCTCTTGTTCTCCCCTTCTTGCTGTCCTCCAGTCCTGAGCAGCATCTCTTTGATGGAGCCCCCTTTCTTACTTCTGGCAGACGCCATTTACTTCTGTGGCCGCCGTGTGGCTCCGAGCTCGGCAATACCATCCTACCTCTCTGTCTTCCCTAGGGGCTACCAACATCCCTCCGGCTCCGCTGTCCTGCAGCGCTCTTGAGGCCTGTGGGTGGTGTTCTTGTAGTGGGCGCCCCCTGCTCCTGGCGCTCTTCTAGGTGGGTGCCCTCTTGCCACTCAGCCTGTTGTTAGCTTGGGCCTGCTGGTGATGCCCTCTTCCGTGCTTGGCTGGGAAAGTTCGACTGGTCCACTGGACTCGTGGAGTAGCCTCGGATCGCCACCCCTGGGCACTTCTGCTGTCCCTCGCGCCGTCCTTATGGGGTGCAACAGACTGTTGGGGGAGTTGGGGGGGAGCCAGCACCTCTCTTAAGTGTCCACAAGCACCAATCTCCCCCATGCCGTTCCCCCTACCGCTGCAGCTTCGTCTCTCCTCCCCAGCAGTGACGCTGGGCCCATGAGTAGCTTCTCGCACTAGGCACTCTCCCGCCTTCTTGCACTCCCCGGATCTGCAACAAGGCCGATGCGGCCTGTCCCAGCGCTCGCCTCTGCTGGCCGCCTCCGCCTCCCCTTAGCACCACATAGGAAGGCCGGGGCCCGTGGATTCCAGGCCCAGCCTAAGCCTCTCCCACCTCTTCCAGCCCTTAGCCGTGCCTTCAGCTTGCCTCGTGCGTCTCGGGCGCGACCCGTCCGCACCAGTCACCTTAGCAAAAGTCCCACGGACTCATCGTGCTGTCCTCGGTGCGGGGGTTCGCACCCTTCTCGGCCAGCCATCTCTCGCCTCTCCGTCGCCTCCTTGGCCACAGCTACTCTCTCCGGGCGCCGACTGCACCCCACGGGCCGCCTCGATTCGACAGCTGCTCCGTCACCGCTCCGGTGCTGGAATCGCCCCAGGATGTGGCCGCCTCAGATCGGTGTGGCTTGCTAGGTGTACGGCCGGTTTCGCCCTGGTACACCGGGTCGGAGTCCGCTCTGTATCGCTTTTAGGCCGGTGGCGGGCGGGAGAGATGAAGAAATGCATGCTACTCCGCCGCCATCTTGGCCACATCCCCAGAAGAACCTCAGTTTTGCCTGAGTTAAGTCTTAGGCAGTTCTCACTCATCCATGAGCTGATGTTTTCCATGAAGTTGCGGAAATTTTCAGCTGTCAGGGAATAGTTGCCTGACACTGATACAATGATTTGGGTGTCATTGGCATACGACACCACTGCAAACCCAAACTCTCTGATCAGTTTGATTAGAGGGGTGATGTAAAGATTAAACAGCATGGGACTAAGGGATGCACCTAGAGGGGCACCACATGGGAGGATGAAGGATTTTGACACAAAGCCGTTTATGGCTACTTGCTGTTCTCTCTCTGAGAGGAAGGAGGCTAGAAGGCAGAGAGCAGTATCTCTGATGCCCAGGTGGTGCAGGCGGCTTATCTGGATCCTATGGCTGACGGTGTTGAAAGCTGCAGAGAGTTCCAAAAGAATCAATGCAGCGTTGTCACCACGATCTATGATTGTTCTTATGTTTTCTACTGCCCTTTGTAAGGACTGTTTCAGTGCTGTGCTGTTTGCGAAAAACGAATTGTGCTGTATCTAGTAAATTATTTTTGTTGATGAAGTCTGATAGCTGAAGGTTTAGTGCTTTGTCAATGATTTTAGCTGGGAGGGGTAAGCGTGAGATAGGGCAATAGTTATTGGGCTCTAAGGAGGGAACTGTGCTTTTTATCAAAGGCAGAATAGAATCCATTTTCCAGATTTTGAGAAATATCCCAGTGTGGATTATTTCATTTGGAAGGGAGTGAGGTGAGCAGTGATCACTTCTGTTATATGAGAAAGAGTTTTTGGGGGACAGGGGTCATCAGGTGAGCCTGATTTGGTGCTAAGAAGCAGTACTTGTTCAGACGTGAGTAGGGAGAAGATATTGAAAAGACATTGGTTTTCATTCTGTTGACTTTGACTTGTGACCCTGGTCGAGCTTGACGTCCCAGAGGGAAAAGCCAAAAAGACACTTAACACTTTCAATTGGAAAGTTAACCAAGTGTATCGCAGAAGGTTTGATTGACATTGGAGTTATCCAAGTAGATTTTGACAGTGCTTTTACTGTCAAATAATTCATTAGTGGAGTTTTAGCTAATTCCAATTTTTTGTGTGAAATAAGTTGACTTTTCTTCTAGAATCATGGTTTTATATTTAGAGAGAGCCTTTCTGTATTCCTGTTTGCCCATGTCTAGACAGTACAGCCTCCATTTTTGTTCTAAATTTCGACACACACTTTTTTGTGTTTTAAGTTTGCTCAAGTACCAAGGTTCGGACGGCACTCTTCTATTGTTTGAGTGTCTACAAGGTGGAGCAAGGACGGTGGTGGCATGAGTTAGCCACGTATGGTAGTAAGCAGCCATATTGTCTGGATCCGTTCCTGCGGGTGGGGGAGAGGGTGGTAGGATATTATTAAGTTTTTCCGGGACTCTTTTGTGCCAGGGTCTAACAGTTTACCACAAGGGTGGAGCAGCGGTAAAACTATGACCTCTGATGGATGTAATGTCAAATATTAGGGCTAAATGTTCAGTCCATGTAAGGGAGAGAGCCTTACGGAAGAAGAGAGATAGGTGGTCAGTAAAAATGCCATCAAGTATTCGTCCGGCTGCATGGGACGGGCAATTAACTATTTGTTTCAATATATATATATATTGCCACGAACGCTCCACTCCAAACCAGAGACCCTTGAAAGGTGGTGCATACGCCGGAAGAGCACCCGGCTCATAATTTACACAAAGTTCCTTCGCATGGCGAAATAATGCACTCTCAGGACACACATCCAAGTTGCAGTTGAGTAATGTTTAATCCGCTTCTTCGTTACGCCTTCTGGCTGTGAAGCCTTGCATCCACGAGTTCCGGCTACCTCCGTAGCCTTGTTCACGATGACAGAGAACACCATGTGATTAGTTGTTTAAATGAGTAGTACAATCATCAAAATTGAAAAAGGACTACAAATAAAGTGACTGTGCACAGTATTCTCTTTCAGCACCATCTTTGAGCATGTTATTTAAAATGACATTTCATCTCATGTTCTCATTTTCATTTCTCATTTCAACATAAAACTTATATAATAAAATTGAGTTGTTGATACATTCTACCTCATATATGTTTTATGTAAGACTTCATCCTAATACTTATACTAGGTTGGAGTCCTGATCAGTTTCCATTGCCCATAATAAAGTGCTGGTGTATTGCTTTTTCTTGACCAGTGCTTGAATTATATGGATGAATAGTACCTATTTGTATTTAAGACTATATTAAAAAACTGTTTTGTATAAAAAATAAATTTAAGAGAAAAACCTTCTATTTATTATATTTTCATATAGTTAAATAATAATATATGCATTTTATATGACATTATATGATATATAATTCATGAAATCCTTGATTAAATGCTGATGTATTATTGCCTTACGGCCAGTGCCTATAATATAAAGTGCTCAAGTGCTAATTACAATATTTAACAGGCACCCCCAATCTCAGACAATAAGTATTTCTCTTAAATACATAGGCTTCATAGGATCCTTTCCAGATTTGGTTCATAATTCAAGATCACCAAACTATCCTGCAACTCCATAGCTGCCTATATATACTATAATATAAAGAAATACAAAAAATCCTGTTTTTCATATTACATATACCTGTGACGCTCTAACTATGCAGGCATCTCAGTTCTAGTATATATTGTCCTTACAACTCCTCTATTTTATTCTATACTAACAATATCGAAAGCCTACTAAACTCTATTCTCCTACAATTTGCATAATAGGTTTAAGCTTTCTGTATTCTAAAATTAACAATCATTGTTTATAGGGGATGTGAGACATCTGCGGGGCTACCTATATTTACTTAGTGATAAAGTGTCTTCGTGCATCCCTTAAAAAAGAACATTTAAATATATAAATTTAAAACTTGAAAACATGGTTATCTTTGTATGAAGAGAATACTCGAGAGTAGAACTAATATAGACAGGTATACAGTTCTTCATCCATGTTGAAGCCGTTAGGTTCAATGCTGTCCAATTCCAAAATATAGTATGTTTCCAGTTTCCTAAGTTCCTTTTCCCTATCCCATCCTCCCTTATTTTTGGGGATTTGGGCAATACAACTGTATCTCAGGTGTGCTGGATTACTATTGTGACTTTTTTCAAATTGTCGTACAATTGGGTAACTACGATCATTGTTTATGATAGCACTCTTTTGTGTGCCGGTAATGTAGTACTCCTGACATATAATTTGTCACAAGGGCATTTTAGAATGTATACAACATAACTGGATTTACATGTTATGTGTCCTCTTACTCTTATGGTCTTGTTAAAAGCTGTGGTTATTGTCGTCAAATTTTCCCCATTTTTACACGCCTTGGATTTATTGCAATTGCTGAACCCATCTCTAAGTGTCAGCCATGTCCTCCCTGTATTATGTAAAGTAAAATTACTGCTCAGCAGATTGTCTCTTAGTGATTTTGACTTTCTGTAAGTAATCTGAAGCTTTTTAGAAACTAGAAAGCTTATGATGGAATCCTGTTTCACCAAATGCCAATGTCTACAAAAAATTTCCCAAACTTTGGCGTGTTCTGCTATACATGGTGATAAATCTATGGGGGGTTTTCTCTATAGATCTTTTCTTCTTGCTAGTATTAGACAGTTCAAACAGGGATAATTCTCTATTCATAGTTTTAGCTTTTTTAGATGCTGCGTTCAATTTGTGCTAGGGTATCCTCTCTGGATAAAACGATCTTTCATTTCCTGTTCTGTTTTACTGTATTCCTCAGCTGTACTACATGCTCTCCTAGCTCGATAAAATTCTCCAAAGGGAATACTTTTTATCAGAGGTGTGTGATGAGAACTACATGCATGGAGAATGGTATTCCCTGCTGTAGGTTTTCTAAATATAGTTGTCTCCAGTTCGCCTTCCTGAACCCTCACTTTGATATCCAAGAATACATATAATAATTAATATTATGTAAAATATGTATTTGTATTAATTATACCTTATACAGATTCATAGTAATAAATTTGAAATATAAAAAATTATATTATGTAAAAATATGTTTAATATTTATGTAATATGTATGTAACTATATATATATATATATATATATATGTAGATATATATGGATATATATAAATAAAAACATATATGTGTTTGTATATGTATTTATTTATGTATAGTATTAACTATTAGTGAAATATGTTAATGTGTACTATATTGAATGTATACATTAAAATGTTTAATATTTACGACTTTAAGCTCTACATTAAAAAAATCAATATATTTGTTTCTTTCAAAAATATATTATTAATGCCAACAATAGTTTTTATGATATTTTTGTACTTACATTATAAATATAGGAGCACGACAATGTGGTAAACGTTATTATTGACACAATATATTATTGACACGATATTGTGTCAGTGATCCATGGGCAGCCAGCTGCCAATGTTACCTTAAGAATAGTAGCTAATTACAAAGTCAAGAGACAACAAATTCTATATGAAATCTCCATATATTCCTGGTACTCACTGCTGTTTGTGACAATTTCCCAAGACAGAAGAGATCGGAGATAGAATTGGGGAGAATGCTGTCCCCAAAGAAGTGGAACAGCATTCACCAAAGGGCAAAGGTGTCCCCCACAAATGCAGCCTTCAAAGATACCTGTATGAAAATAGCAACTACTTGATACCATACCTCAGAGAGATTTTATGAATGGGACAACTCTGGGTCCAAAGAATACTGGCAAGGATGCGAAGGGAAAGGCACACGTCTACACCTTCATTAGCACTGCCCTAAACTCACAAAATACTAAGCAACGTGTTAGATTATATTGATTCTGTGTTTGAATACAAGATGTTGAGATTCCTACCATATATACTTCTTGAGGGAATAGATAGGCTTACATACCCACTTAAGTCTCCCAGAGGAAAGTTCATTAAGGTAATACTGTGACTGGTGAAACAGGTTATCCTGGCAGTATGGGGAACTCAAGATACCTGCTCACAGAGCATTGTTAGTGTCATATGCTGATGACAGGTCATCCTGCTCTTTCCTCCATTACCACCCAAATCTCTTCCCAATTAAACTGCTGTCTTAGGGGCGTTACAGATTGGATATCTAGCAGTAGGTTAAAGCTCAATGACGAAAAAACGAATGTTCTAGTAGTAGGCAATAATAGCCCTAGGTGGCTGGAACTTTCATAGCCAGACCATCTAAGTGACCACTCAAAGCCAGCACAAGCAGTAAAAAGCTTGGGAGTCTGAATTGATGACAAGCATACAATGGAGACTCAAGTAAAAAAAACAGGCAGGCTCGTGCTTTCCATTGTGCGATCTTTATGGAAATTCTTGCAGATGTTACCTTTTCCCACTAGAAGAATAGTGGTGCAGAGTCCGATAAACTCTCGTCTTGATTATGGCAACTCATTGTGACTTTAGAGCCCAACATATGTGATCAAAAGGCTCCAAGTGGTATAAAAAGTTGCCACAAGAATCCTTCAGAAACTACCAAAGCATCAGTCAGGCACTCCAGCTCTGGCTACCTTGCAGTGGCTGCCAGTTGAAAACTGAATTCCTTTTAAGGCTCTCTATATTGCGCACCGCTCCATCCATGAAATAGGTCCACCTATAATTCGCTCTCTGATCACCCCCTATGTTCATTCTATAAACCAAGGATTCCTAGTTGTGCCCAAGATCAAAAGAGCAAGAAGTGGAGGCCGCTCCTTTGCATTTCTCAACCCAGGTTCTGGAATGCTATTCTAGCTTTCCTTAGAAATCAGTAGTCGTAAGCTTGCTTTAGGAAAATGCTGAAGACTCACCTATTCTAATGTGATCGAGGAAATACTCAGTTGAATTGAGTGGAAGAGTTGTGTCAACTAGTGCTGGGAGGCCCGTTGGAAGGAAACGATTGGAAACATGATGGGGGACACTCCTATCACTACTTTAGATGGAATTTAGAGAAATGGCCTTCCCCAAATACCTCCATAAGAATATTTGCCCAGTCCACAGAGATAAAACTGAATGAATAGTAGGAAGACACTGGGTGGCAGCTCCTGCACAGCATGAACATTGAATAGTAAGAGAGCTTTTCATTTTGTCATTAATTGGCAAAACAGGGTGGGTAGAGGGGTACAGGATGAGGGGGAATACACAGATTTTTTAGTTAATAATCTATTTTTGCTACCCTGTCGGCTTGAGGTTGTAGGAAGGTGTATGTGTTAATTTCAAACTTTAATAAAAAAATGTTTAGTAAAGGTAATCATTAAATAACAGTTCCAGTTGAAATGTTTCATATAGATGCCCTAATATAGGCATAGTTTGAGATGTCCTAATATAGGCATAATCTTTCACCTACATTAGTTCCCTATTCTCCACAATAACGGGCGCTGAGGGCTGAACCTTATCTAGACTGTGGTTTGGGTACAGAAGGAGGGTTTTCCCGAACAATGGCCTCCTAAACCATCTTCGATGTGCTCATCCAGTATGATTAAATATTCATAAGAGTTCTAGGAAACCAGGCAGGGGCTAGGATCCACCTGCATAAACATCTACGTAACCGGTTCATCCCATACGTCATCTTCATACCCAACAATGGCTAACACAAGGGACAAAGGGACTCTATACTTTTCTGTATAAATACAGCACCTCTTGCTATCAGTAGTTAGAGGGAACCGAGACTTCCAGGCCGACACACTGACCAGAGACGCTGAGGCTCCTGCATGCAGCCGCTTCAGCTGACAGTGGTCTAATCATCCCTTGCGGGGTGTCCAACTCGAGACCAGGACGAGGTCCCACACTCTCATTATTCAGGTAATGGGGTTTGACTAAATCCTAGCGGGATTCTTGGCTTCGTTAGCACCTACTCACATGCTAGGTACACTTAGGTACATCTAGACAGGCATCGTAGGAGTATGTGCTTTATTTTATAAATGCATTTTATATTCATGTATATGTTCATGACTATTGCAAAATGGTAGAACTGTACTATCCTTTTCTAGTCACTGTACTGCTGATCATATATCTCTGCTACTGTTTAACAGTTGTCGCAGCACATATACTTTATACTAGAAGAGCAACTGTGCAATAAATTCTTATTGTAAACACGCTCGACTGTTTCTTCTGTGTAACTCTCTGAGACCAAATGAGCAAGCACGAGTGACTGAGCGAAAAGTAGTACATTGTTTCCACAAGTCTGAGGAATCAGGGTTGTCGTGTTCTGAGGTTGCTAAAAACTAATCTCTCTGATAAAAAGGAGATTCTAGTGGCACTGTGAGCTAGCTAATGCAAACAGGCTAACATACGCGGTGGGGGTGCTCAGAATCAGTCTGCCATCAGGCCCACAGTGTATGTTATTGAAAAGCGCAGGTCCTGCAGGGGTACTATAGGAACTACACTACACAGTAACTTGTATGTATCCAACCATCACCAAGAGAGAGAAGGCGGGGAGGAGGAGGCAGAAAGACTCCTGATATTTCTGGCACTGGTTTAGCAAACCTGTTTGAGGGTTATTGGTAAACCTGTGTGAAATTTCCTTTCTGCAGGCATAATGTCACCTAATTTCTGGTATTTTGTCTTACAAATGTGATGTATAATGCATGATATTTATCATTTCTGTTTGTCACGTAAACAAGATTTTGTTTATATTAAAAAACAATTGCAGGAACACAGGATCAATACTAGAAGGCTTTACCAATGGCCAGTAGCTACCGTTTTAATGTCAAGCACTGGTAATCAACTCGAAATTCATTTCATTGATGCCATTCAAAAAGATTGACAAGGGAGCACTGAAAGTTATATGGCATTTCAGAGTGCCTGCAACTTAATTTCTAACAAAACCAGAACAAGGGAAAAACCCAAAATAAATGTAAAATGTTATTGGTATGCGCATGAAGAAGCGACTCAAAAGAGTCGGCCAAACTGGAAAAATGATACTGAAGCCATGTATAAAAGTTACAATAGTTGCAGGATTGACCTCCCCATTTGAAAATTACAGTTTGGAATCTGGAACACCAATGATATTTGTTTGTTAAGGTGATGGGAAACATAGGGTCTCTGTAAGCAGTACAGGGGTTTTCTCAGGGAGGTGATGTGGGTTGGAAACTCAGTGCTCAAATAAAACACATGACAACCTTCGATAAATTATTGACCACTCAGTATCTTTACAAATGAAACATTCTTTCATATCCATAAAGCTAAATATTACACAATGAATCACATATATATGCACAATTAACAGCTGTCAAGAAAGTACACCAAACAGTAGCCGCGACAGTGGAAACAACTTTTCAGAACTTCTCCTAAAGAGGACTTGCAAATAACTGACAAAATACTAGAGCTACAGACTTTGCCAATTGATCACTAGGGCAATGCTAAGCATATATTAAAAAACAAGGCCTGTTGACTTTGACACATATTACTCAAAAACAAGAAAAACATATTTCTGGCTTGACATCCAGTTAATCAGCAACCCCACAGTAATAACATTGTCAGCATTCCAACACTGATTAAGCCTTCACATACACGAGCTGCAAGCTCCCCCTTCCAGCTCATAATCCAATTTAAACAGATCTCACAGAGTGTGGAAATCCATTAGATGTGCTCCTTACACAGCAGAGATCAAAATACTGGCAGTTAAAGAGGGAAAACTGGGGGCCTGATTCACAAAAGTAAATGTACACGTGTGTGTACGTTTACACTTGTTCATTATTCGCAAAACTCCATTTAATAGTAAGTTTACGAGTGTGGAGATTCCGCAGTTGGGGTGGAGAACTCACATAGATCTTTGTATGTGCGAAGTTCTTCGGCCCAACTGCGGAGTCTACGCACTTGTATATTTAGTATTACAATGCAGTTTTGTGAATACTGAAAAAGTGTAAACTTACATAAACGTGTAAGTTGTAGGCCCTAGGATTTTATATGGGTTACAACCCATTTTGATATTAACCTCTTTATCAATGTGTGGGTGCAGTATCCCTGGGGGATACCTTTTTGACAGACAATGAATTGTCCTGTATCCCTAACACCTGGGATTACCAGATGTGAAAACACTGGGCCTCGTTTTGCAAGGTGTGGCTCCACCAGTGGCGGCCGGCACAGATCGGGAGTGGCCGTGCAGGGGGTGGAGGGCAGTGGAGGGAGAAGGAGGAGGAAGGTGAATATAAACAAATGTTAAAAATAAAACACTTAACTTATCACCGGTCTGCATCTCTGCTCTATCTCTCCTCCATCGGACTCGGCCCGGAACAGCAACCATGAAGCACACCCAGGCTCCCCTGACCAATCACAACGCTGCAATGTGGCATTGTGATTGGTAAGCACCAAGGCTCCCCTGACCAATCACAATGTTGTGATTGGTCCGGGCGCCGTGGTTCAGCGCTCAGATGGAGACTGAGGGCATGTTCTCCACGCAGGATGTAATGCAGCCTGCGTGGAGAAATGCAAAGTGCGCATGACCCTTTGGTCAGCCCCAGAGGGCCAGCCAAGCATTCATGCGCACTTGGAGTGGGCAAACCACTCCTCCCCTGCCCTGAGAGCAGAGCAGCCCCGCCCGCCCGCCGCAAAGAAGCTGGAAACAATAAAAAGCTAATAACAAGTTATTATCATTTTATTTTTCCTTTCGTCACACTGTTTAAAAGCAGTGGGGTGACGCTCCTCTGCCTTAGCGGAGGAGCCGCCACTGGGCTCCACAAGTGCCAAAACCACATGCAACACAGTACATGGCCCGAGGGCTGAAGCACAGCCCAGCCTCACTGATCCCCCCCACATGTGAAAAACATTCAACACTCACCTCAGCTTTATGGGATTCTGCACTTCCCCCTGAAAGCCCAACACCTCACAACTGGACATGATACCCTTGCTCAGATTTACCACCTGTGCAGGACAAGTGGGAATTCTGAGTGGAAATATTCTCTGAATCAGGGATAAACCATCTAAAAAGAAATAAGTAATTCTGGGTCATTATGGTTATTCCCCACTCCAGGTACATTCTCTTATTATGGTCAGTTTTTGATGTGGTGATAGATGCCGGAATTATCATTACAGTGAGGTTCAGATTATGAGTGGGTTGGTGTTTTGTGACACTGCACAGCCTCCTGTTTGCATAGGGGTCGGAATTATAGGTTGGGTGTTGTTTGACTCACCCAGTAATCACCGTGTGTGTTGAATATCTAACCCTTCCTTAAAAGTCGGCAGGTCAAACCTGCCAGAATTTAACAGGGGAAAAGTATAGAGTATTTATTGTACCATGTGGATTTTGGTTTGGTAAGCATCAAAATCTGCATGTTTTCCCCCCAAAAACTCATGCTAAGTGTTATTTATTGCATCCTATAATTAACAAACCCTGCGGTATTGTTATTTGTGAAGTACGATAAATAACACCTTGATTCTGACGAACTCGCAATCACAGCTTAAGTATGTAGTGCTTTACTGCATTCACAATGTAGGTAAAAGCTGCACCAAAATACACATTTTGCGTTTGACTTGACACAGAGAGAAGTTTAACGTGTGCTTCCCTAGGTTCACAAAGGTCCCAAGTGCAAATAATTGCAGATATTTGCAATTCTTCCCTTACTTCGAGCTTTGTTTGTATTTATTAGGGGTAGGCAGAATATTCCGTTCCCCTCACGGAATTGACGGAATTTTCAGGATTCCGCGTTACTCTTGTAATGTGGAGATCTGGTCAACTTCCCGCCAATCGCTACGTGGTGGAATTTTTTCTCGTGGGCAGCTCCAGATTGGTAAATTGGCGAGCAGGAGCAAGATTTGGCATCCCGTATGCACGATTTCTGGTCACTAGGACATCTGGTGAGATTTTTCTAATGTGGGTGGGCAGAAGGCTGCTGCTCGAGTAGAAAATCCACTCGAGCGGCAGCAAAATCAACTTGAGCAGCTGCACCCTCTGACGCACCGCGTGGTGATGTTTTTCAGCATAGAACGCTCTACCAGAGCTAAACCAAGCAGCATGATGTGCCTATATCCCCTCGTTGCGGAACTCCATGGAATGTCATAGAGTTCTTATGTAACTCCGTAGAATTCCACAGATTCTAATTCCACAACTTTCGCCCACCCCTAGTATTTATACAAGTCAGCCGCTAATGAGATTTGGGCTTTCACTATCCTGCTGGGCCAAGTTAATTATTCTGCCGACTGACAGGTAGACCAAATTCTCCCCTACACAATATTCCCATTTGGAGGGTATAAAACATGTTCCTGGGAGGGGAAACACACTGAATGACAAGCCTGGGCATGCTCTTCATAGAGAAACACAAGGAATGCAGCCAGGCGCATGAATCCGTTCACTCCAGTTGGCCCTTTTAACGCTTTGGCGACAAGGAACCAGTTTGGTAGTGGAAGTTAGGGCCACCTTAAAACTATCAGGGAGCTTTTACTATTGACCACTTGCTGTGCAGGAGGGATGGGACAAGGATGGAGTGGTGATAGGTCATCTTTGGATTAGGGTTTCTGGAACTTTCCACCCTATTTAAAAACCCTTGCACAAGGAGGGGATTTTGATAAAAACTGGAACTTGCAGAAGGTAAGGACTTAAGGGCCCCTTGAGGATGTACCCCTATTTGGAGTAGAGGGCTCTCTGGACTTTTAATGGCTTATGCTATATGAAATTGTCTCTAGGGTCAGTGGCACAGTTCTCCCCACTTTCTCTGGGAGAACAGGAGAGGATTTACTTGTTGGGGTCCCTGTAGGACCTGGGGACTGTAGGTAGTGATTGTAAACTGGTTTGAGAGCAACAGGGTGCTACTAAGGAAAACAATGGGCCAAGGAGATTACCAGGATCCCAGACAGAGAAGCTGGTTCTGGGTGCTACAAAGGAGCCTTGATCAGCAGGCAGTGAGGAGCTAAGAGGCAGAAGGCAGGACCTGAGTGCTCCCTCATCGGAGGGAGAGCAGTTCAAAATCAGCTCAATCTGAATATCTAAAGGTTTTAGAGGCCAGGGGGCATGTAATTAACACTCTTGTAGAATGCCGCTGGGAGTAAATGCAATATCCCCCATCAAAATTGCCCACCAGTTAAGGGAATACTGTGTTGTTTTGGTCCCTTACTTTTTGACCGGCTGATGAATCCCAGTGCTGTGGGTAGAAAAAAGGAAGTGCCTTGTCCTGCAGTTTTAGAACTAACTCCCTGGGCAGGGCACTAGGGGGCTATTAATCAAGGAGATGCACAGTGCTCCTCCTTGCCCCTTGTACACATCTGGTGAGGGCCAGTGAAGGAACCAGTCATCGGTCACACCAATGGGAGAGAAGCCCCTGGTTCTTTTAATAGCAAACCACGAGGCTTGAGTCTCTTTCAGACCAGCAGAAATGGTATGTGCTCTCTGGCACAAGAGAGGGAGAGTGAGAAGCGAGTTTTCCAGGCATAGTGGGACAGTGAGTGGACTAGGCTCCTTGACCGGATATAAGAGCTGTGGAGGGGGGCTGGAGCAAGCAGATACTATGGGTGTGTAGATACAGTGACCTATGTTTCTAGGTCCAGTGGCAGCTTTGACAGTATTAACAGAGAATTGCTGCACATATGGTTGAATGGTAATGAAAGATGGTACAATCATGCAAGGTTTTCAATGCTGATTGCATAATGTTTTGAGTTTATATTTTGTTTTAGTTATGGTGACACTCTGAAAATGGCAGAAGGCATACCTTTTATTAACTGAACCCACTATATTGTGTTGGGCACAAGGGGCAGGGAGTACCGTGGTTCTAGAGACCAGTGTTTACTGGTGCGCACACCATTAAAGGTGCCTTCAAGCAGGGGTAAGGGTATACTTCAGGGTTTATCTGGTTTATGGGATCTTTCTTTAGTATTCACTTCCTGTTGGTTTTGAGGCCCTTAAGAGGGTGTTACCATAGGCATTTCCACCTGCCATTCTGTATGTATTTGTACATTTTCACAGAGTATTTAGTAGTGTGTATAATCAAGTTTTTTTCCTTTTTAATGACAGCTATGTATTAAGGGTTGTTTGTTGCTTTGCTGAGTTCTGAGTCTCTAGCCCAAAGAACCTCTCTTTAGTAAGTCTTGAAATGCTCTGTTGCACTACTCTGAGAGTAAAGTACTAAAAAAGGGTTTAGTTCCTAGTTAGGTGCTCCACTGTACAGGGGCCCCATGATACCAGTGGTGAAAGATCCCAGGTATTTCCATTGGTAGACAGTACCCCCTCTGCCCTGGGACCCTCTGACTCAGATTCCTGACAGTAAGCTACTTGTGGGGGATGTCTTTGTTTTTCCTGAACTGCAGGAGAGTCTGAAAATTTCTGATGTCCACGTGGATGTTGTTTCTGATCCTGAGTATGCAAATAGAAAGGGCCTGTCTATTTATTTTTATTTTTTGCACTTCATCTGCAGTCCAGCAGTATCCTTGTTCCTGGCGTGGTGCCTTTCTCCAGTTGTGGTTATTTTCTTGACCAGATATGCAGGGGTATCTTTCCTATTGTCTTGTAAGTAATGTGGATTGTCTTCACAATGGTGTGGTACTTGAGGGGGAACCAGTATATTTCCTTCAACAATTCTGTAAAGAATAACCTTCTTTATGTGAACAGTTAGACATGCTTTATTGTGTAGGATGTCTTCATTGGTACCAATGTGGTGCCATTGAGTTCATTGAGCAGAACATTTACACCATCCAGGTGGGAGAGGATCAGGGCTTGCACTGCTATTCTGAAATTAGATTCTGGAAGGGGGTGAGTTAGGCACACGCTGTCTTGGTTTTCTTGATATTGTTTTTTCTGAAGATAAGGTCTGTTTTAAGGGTGAATTCATGTAATATCACAGTGTCTGTATGTTGAGGTTTTAAGCCATTCATGCTCAAATTTGGTATCTAGGTTTGAATATTGTCACATTGAGCAGGTGAACAAGAGAAAAACTTATATCTTTATTTGGTTGAGTTTTAGTTAGGTACATGACCACCAGCTTTGGTTTAACCGGAGTCAGATTTCAGTTATTATTGGTCAAAGATATTTTGAGGGACAGTTGGGTGTTGTCAGGATACTGATGTATCTTGATGCTGTAGTCAATTGTTGTGGACCAGATGTAAAATGAGTTTTAAGTCTAGTACCATACAATCGATTACAAATTCACACTTCAACTATTTGAGTATCATTTACCTTGATATGTTAATGAAGAAATGAGTGATCAAGATACCTTGTTTAACAAATTCTCCTCTTCTTCGTCTACAGCACGACTGTCTGTGTCAATCACAAAATTCTTAAAGCACATGAGCTGGTTTGATGTGCTACTAATCTAGCATACCCTGCAAATGGTGTTATTTTATGAGATCCTTGATACTATCAAGTTGGGCCTTTCCTTTATTCACATTTGTATACTTTTTTCTATTCTACATAACTTACCTGCTAAAATTGTTAGTCAGGTTTGAACAATATATTTTGAAAAAATGTCTTTCATTTCTCTAACAGTACCGCATAATGGGAGCTGACTTTGTGTCTTTTCGAACCACAGTTTGTTGTGTATTACTTCCTGGATCCTGGCAGGTTCCTCAAACTTAAGTCAAATAATTAGAGAACTAAATCTACCACTTGCTTCAGTTCCCAGCAAACAGACCTTAATACCAATAGAGCAATATATTCTCATCTACAAAATATGATGGCAAGAAATTTCTATGGTGGGCTCTTATATAATGTATTTCAAAACGATTTGTGAAGCTGATTTAAATAGAACTATCTCCATGATGACACGATGTTCTATGAGTACAATTCAAGGGGGGATTAGAATTTGTTCCGGTCTGTGGTCTTACATCTTAGGCATCTTTAAAGCCTTCCTAAATTTAAGAATGAGCGGAAAACATGGTTGTTTAGACATCATTTGTAGTTGTCCTTTTTTTATTTCCTTCTTTGTTGTAGTGTCCTTTGAGGCCTGAGTTGGTTTTTAGCACCAAGATACCCCTTTTGGGAAAACACAGTGGTTTACAAAACACCTAAACTAAATTGTGTAAAAAAATATGCAGAATGTGTCCCAACCATTTGCCTCCTTACATTTTTTTCCTATAAGAAATATAGGCCCTGATTTAGTATTCCCATGTGGGAACCAGCGATGTGTAATGTGCACACTGTATTGGAATGTAACATCCTAAATAGTCCATTCGCAAAGTGTCGCAAAACGTCTCGCCTAATGAAAATTAAATAGGGGCACATGCATCAAACATTTTACAGGTCGTTTTCGACCAGTAAAATGCCTTTTCCGATGCATCAAAGGCATTGCATTCGCAAAATAGGTAATCGCAATTTTTGAGATTACCTAATTTGGGAATGCATTTATTTGCGATTCCCTAAATGCGATGCATGTAGCATTTCCAAAATGCGACTTTGCATTTAGGTATCGCAAATTACCATCAATTTCAAGATGATGGTAATTTGTGCATCATTTGAAAAATGCACAAAAGTGCATTTTTCAAAGTGCCATGCCCTTAGGGCATGTGTGTGCGCCACATGTGCACACTTACCTTTTATGGGGGTGCATCAGGGGGGCCTTAGGCCCCCTAGCACCCTTGCAATTGCATTCGCAATTTGCGATTACCAATTTGGTAATCGCAAATTGTGAATGCATTCCCATTCATTCCTATAGCCTATCGGCCCATAGGAATGAATGAAGTGACATTACCTAATAGCGATTTGCAATTTGCAAATTGCTATTAGGTAATGTTTAGGAATTGCAATTTATTTTGCGATTCCTACTTGCATTAGGAATTGCGATTCCTAAATAGCGATTTCTTAAAAATCGCCATTTAGGAATCGCAATTCCTTATGTTGATGCATGTGGCCCATAGTCACTTGACAGTTTGCGACTCCCTGTGGTTGTCTATAAGTACAGGTATAGAGGCCTTCAAGGGACAGGAGACCTCTGTCCCTTTATTTGTATATTCAGTTGGGAGATTTTTTTTATTAGCAAACATGTCCATTAAAAGGGCAGGTGCTCCTTTAAAAAAATGATTTCAGTTTGGGAAAATCAAGGAAACCAGGTAGTGTTCATCTGAATAACAGCCGTTTGATTTATTTTCAATAAATGTTTTGCGAATGTTATTGAAAATTGATTGTTTGCGACTACAGTCGATTTGTACTTGAGGGCCATTGTTTGACAAGGTTCAGTGTGGCCAGTCGCCAATTTTTGGCATCACCATGTCAGACATCTCAAGTGTAAAAAGAATGAGGAGATGATGAAGATAATAGTAATAGTGACACATCAGGTGACGCTGGTGTACTTTTGTCCCAAGCAATATTTCAATAATAATTAAGCTTTTATACTTTCTGCCATTGTGTCGCCTTTTACATAATACAGTCACTTTTATAGAAATGCCTCTTTCCTAACTCTATCTTATTGTTACAGAGTTTTACATTAAGGCATGTCAACAGCAACCAGTGTCTCGACGAGCCCTCAGAGGATGAAAAAATGGCGCCCACAATAAAGGAATGCAGTGGAAGTCGATCACAGCAATGGCTGCTCCGAAACATGACCTTAGGGATCTAGAGCTAAAACTGACGTGGGTTCTTTTGCCACTGGTGTGACGCTCGCAGCCCTTGACTCGAATGAATGTACACAACGTTACTGTTGATTTTACTCTGCCAAATGAGAGCTGTCCTTCCGCGTGGCAGCTGTGAAGATCCAAAGTGGTGCTGATGATAAGTTCGCTTCCATGCCATTTAAGCATATGCCTAAAATATGGATATTTATTCATAAGAAGCACATTGGAATAGAAATAGCATATCACATGCTGTTTTAATTATCATTACCACTATCGCCAACGCTGTCATGAACACTGGATGGATTTGATAAATACTATCTGAAAGGAACCGAATGTCATTTACTTTGCTGTTTCTGTCACAGACCTGCTGCTTGAAGGCGGCGGAACAGAAAATTCATTATGCAAAAAGCTTACGTTATGACATAATTCATATAAATTGTTTTATGAGTGAATGTGAATATTTTTGCTCGTCCCTTCGTGAGGAGTTGATGGGACTAATTGCTCTCGAAAGTCAAGTGGTATTTGCTGAACTTTTTCGCTGGTTTATGAGTGATTCCAATGTATATAATGGGTGTTTCGTTTTGTGTAGCGACACATGTGGTTGTGCTGTGTGTTGATAATTTAAGTATTTGTACATGAAGAACAAATTGACTATGAAAGATGCGTTTAGATACTGAAATGATGAAACTAATAGTAATGCTATGCATTGGTACAATAGTTTCCAGTAGGGAAATCTGGTTTTCTATTGGAATATTTCAGCCATTACAACAATGTGTTATTCAAGTCTCTGATTTATCAATTGTATTTTTACTGTGCTTATTATTAATAACAATTTTTAAGTACATCCCTGACACAGCAATTACACAGTGCACATTTCTTCTCGGATGAGCTGGTCTGTTTTCTTTTACGCGCTATACTATTATTTTATTTTTTGTACTGAATAATCTGCTGTCAAGAAAATCCCGTAAGAAAATATTTGCTGCAATTTACTGTAATGTGTGATATGACATATACCGAAATCGGAAACTGTCACTCACTATTAATGTATGTATATATCTTCTAATGGGAAACCTATCTTTATTGTACATGAATCCCACCTTTTGTCATATACTTCATTATAATAAAAGATTTGCCATAAAAACAATCATACTTTTTCGTAAAACTATACAAGATCTTGCAAGAAAAAAATCTTCCCTCAAAGCACCATTGCTATATTTCTTTGGCGAGAGATGCATTTCGCAATTCTGTAATGAATACAGTGTAAACACTTTTTTGAAAAAATTGTGTTTAAGGGAAATTACAGATTTAAGGATACGTGACAGTTATTGTAAACTAATACTTTTCGAACAGCTGAAAGACATCGGTCCCCTTGTCAGGAGCCACAGCTCGGAGTGTGGTGCGTAATTTGCTTTCTCAAAGTTATGCGAAGTTTCATGAAAATTATGTGAATTTACACAGAATTACACAAAATGCTAATCCATTATTTATTGTTATATTTTAACACGAAATGCATACTTGTGTCAAGTTTTGACGCGCCGATGCATTGTGAGCTAAAAAAAAAAAGCGTGAAAAACAGAATAGAAGAAAACAACAGTCACAGTCTGTTTGTGGCTCTGTTCCCATGCTATCATTTTGCTTCGAACTACGGCGTAATTACGCGAAGTAATGATTTTGGGGAAATTTGTGTGACAAGTGCAACACGGGATTCCTACAATTATGCAAATGACACCAGAGTAATTTAAATTTCGCTCGGACCAAGCCACAACCAATAGGAGCCACTTTATTGTGATCTCACTGACAACTGTTTTTAAATGTGTACATATGTCAAAGGTTCAGAATCAGGTCAAAGGTTTGAAAACCATCCTGTGATCTGTATCAGATCAATTTTGTTGAAATTATTGTAATTTATCCAATATCAATAACACATATCCACACTGTAGCATGGATGTTAGTAACACATCTCTCATTCATACCGCCATCATTATCCGTGGAGATAAAAATAAAACAATATTATATAAATAAAAAAACCGGAAATGTAAACAAATCCCTTTACCTTCTTCCAGGCATGAAGAACTATTGTAACCAAAACAAGGTGAAAGGAGGTAGAGTGAGGCGAGGAAATACAGTTGAGCCGAGCTACTCAATGAACTAGCATACATAAAAAGAATATGGCATGCCTCCTTGCAAAACAGTGTCTTATAAAGGCACTCGGTGTGCAGCTTTGTGCCTGTAATTAGCTACATTTCTGATCAGTAATTTGGAATATCGTGTACAGGCAGAGGCACTGCACAGGTGTACCAAATAAAAGACTATAGGCATCATTCAGAGTTTGGGGAATGCCCTATCTGCCAAACTGATAGTCTGCCTGCTCTATTTAGTGTCTGCCCACCACCATGTTTTTGATGGTGGTGCCCCCGCTGGCTCAGTTGGAGGAAACCTTACATGGACTGGGGGCTGTTAGTGTGTCTACATGAGACTATCCGACCTATTCAGAGTGGATGATCTGATGTATTTGTTTCTGTTCAGAACCGCCAGGGAAATGTTGGAGATTCTGAACAGAAAAAAATAAAAATGACCCCCTATAGTCTAGATGAAAACTACCAGGGTGTTCTACTCGTTATTACTTTGATTTACAAAATTAAACACCCACTATCGGAGACTCTTTTTGACAAAGAAGTTTTTTGAGCAGCCACATTCAACAGGGTGGCCCCTCAGCAAACTTTCCTTGTCTTTCTTCGAAGGCACAGAGGTCTCTGCAGGGCCAGCACAGATCTATAAATATGGTGGGGGCGGTAGTCTGGCTAAGGTGGCAGAGGTAATGACCTCCACCACCACTGTGTCAGACGGATGGCCATCGGCCACACTTTAAATGATGCCATATAGGTTTGTTCCAAGGTTTCAAGAGGAGACACACTTTTCAATTTCGGAGTTTTTCATACAAATACAGGTAATGTAATCCAAGTCACAGTTAGGATTTTATTACAAATAATGAGGGCTAAACAATGTTCTCTTTTATTCTACTATTCTAATTTCATGCTTAAACTTTGTTCCTTAATGTTGGCATTAGGTAGATGACATATTCATTTTTGTACACTGCAACCCTTCTGGCAAGATGTGGGTAAGGCATTAAACGAGATAATGCAGCGAGAAGTCGAGGTAGGCCTTCCACTTGTTTTCTGGTGCCCCGGAGGACTGCAAATGTGATGCTGAACTGGCCCCCTACAAGAAACGGCTTTTGCTGCTATTTTACTTGGTGCTGCTGGCTAGAAGATACGTCTGTAGGAAATGGGTCTTCCTGGCCCCTCCATGCTATGCAGAACGGCTAGACTATGTGATGTATCTGAGCAGTATGGAGCAGAAATGTTTGACGTCTGAGAAAGTAGAAGTATGGGAGCCGATGATACAGAGGGTGACCCTGACCAAGCTAGAAATGTCGATGAAGAAGCTGACCGGTATGATGGGAATTGGTCTTGAAATAGTAAACCTCTTTAAGAGTGCAATAAGTAGGTGTTGATAAAGTAACGTGAGGTGCTATGAGGAAAAAAACATGTTGGCATCCATGCTTAAAGGAGGAAACATGAAATGCATAAGTCCTTAATAATAATAATTCAACTTCTGCTGATTTTGTACTTAATTATATTTCCAATTGTCCTATTTTTATTAGTCTGGCATGACAGCTTTAACAGTCTGTCAAAACCTTTGAAAGCACTAAATCATATTTATAATCAATAATTAAAGGCTTTGGGTCACCCCTTCTGCTATTTCTTGGTGGAAGTGTCTTTCACATGTTGGCTCATCTCATAGCATGCTATACTTAGATTGTGGTAATGACTAAGCCCCCTTCCACAGTAAATAGTTGGAAATGTCATATTTGTCCCTACACTACATACATAACGGACTGCTAGGAGTGACCCTTTACCTAGTTACAGTACTGCTTACAGAACGTGGGGTTTTCCCTCAACAATAGCCTCATACATTATGCATGAGGATCCTTGGATTCTTGGAAACTCAGCAGGACTACCATCTCCTGCATAATAACTATGTACAAGGTTCATTCCCAACGTCATCCTAAGACCGACAGTGGCACAGCAAGGTAGAACCCCTGGGGATACCTTTGGGTATATAAACATCACATCTTGCTGAGATAGAGAGAGGAGATCACGACTTCCATGCAGACACACTGATACGAGACGCTGAGGTTCCTGCATGCAGATCCTCCAGCTCACAGTGGTCTAACATCCGTTGCGTGGTGTCCAGCTCGAAACCAAGACGGGGTATCGTAGTCTCTCACTTCAGGTAATGGGGTTGACTTTATCCTAGAGGGATTCTTGGCTTAACACCTACACACATGCTAGGTACACTTAGGTACATATAGTTAGGGTAGCATCGTAGGAGTACACATTCTATTGTCATGTATTTTATATACTTGCCTGTATTCATGGTTATAGCAAAATGGTAGAAACCTACCATCCTTTTACCTTCTTAGTGCTTCTAATCATTTATATTTGTTTCTGTCTAGTGGTTGTTTCGGCACACCCATTTTACACTAGAATGACGAATGTTCAATAAATGCTTATTGAAAAACGTCCATATCGTTTATTCTGTGTATCTCTCTGAGACTAAGTGAGCACGAGTGACTGAGTGAAAAGTATTGCACTGTTTCCACGGTTCTGAGGGATCAGGGTTGTCATGTTCGATAGTTGCCAAGAACTATTCTCTCCATGGTAAGAGGAGTTTCTAGTGGCACTGTGAGCTAGCTGGTATACAGGCCAACATGGGGGTGTCTGGAATCAGTGTGGACACCAAGCCCGCAGGTTATGTTGTTTAAACGCGCAGATCCTATATAGATTTACAAGAACTACACAACATGGCGCTGCCAATGTTGGTTGGGTACTTATTTAATGGTCAAATCTGAGTAGTTCAGTTGTGCTATTCTCAGAGACGCCTACTTACATTTCCCCAGAGACGTCTGGAGTGGGAAAAATCCTAGGGTATTGGCTGTTGGTTTAATCAAGATTGAAGGACACATTGTTCCTATTGTGCATAACACCTTATCTCAGTTCCTTTGAAAAATTCTTCCTACTAAAAAGAATGACTGAGCAGGGAGACACTGTGCATGAACTGCATATAACAGAGGAAGAAGAAGATGCAGATGCAGATGCAATACATCTTTCAGAAAATTTTAGAAATGCCATCACCCTAAAACTAGCTTCATATGGTTTAACAGCTAGGAGTGGGTCAGTAACATTTGGGATTGAGGCACACAAATCATACAGAACAGAGGTATTCTATTCATGGGTTACATTCCCACAGGCAAATGCACTAACAAAGACATTTCATTACTACACAGAAGATGAAATACCGGACAAATATTGTCCATACGAGGACATTGAAGTTCTGCTCACTTATCAGGAGCATTTATACTGGTTTAAAGGTGCCCTACCCCATACAAGAAATAAAGTAAGATCCGGTCCGCTCGGAAGAGACGGAGCAACATGGCCAGTATTAGCGGCCTATACACCATATCCTGACATTGAAACAATGCCAGCTGGAGACTTACTTACACTTCATAAAGAACTAATAAAACTCTACAGAAACATGACACAGTTTGTGATGCGTACACTCACAGTTCCGCGAGCAAAGGCTACACCAACAGGTCCGATTCAAACATCGACAACCAAAATTACACCACAAACGCTACACGCGGTGATGGGTAAAATGCCCGCTAAACGTGAACAAATGCCATGCTGGATAGCTAAAAAAATAACACAGCTGGAGGCAGTATTTCCACATACTGGTCCACACGAAAAACATAGAATGCTGACAATTTGCTTGCCAATGGGGATAGCTCCCCCAATAGAGGATTGTACCTCTTGGGGTACAGTCTTCGCTGCAATATATACCAGAACTCATGGTATTCCTTCATTAGCAGTAATACCAGACGTATTGAGACAAATACAAAGCGAGTATGGAGCAGAACCTGCTCTGAACTTAGGGATGAAGTTACTAAATAATTTTGCCCAGGTATCAGCCATAATATTGGCAAACATTAAAGGGGAAGCAGCATCAGTGGCAATACGCCAACGCCTGAGGGATTTCACTCCTTTTCAACAGGAGACAGAACTACCTAAAATTATTGAAACTGCTTATGCAGAATTAGGTAGAGATATTTTGGGAGCTAGACCAGTAAAACCTCAACTAATGGGAAGTACAGAGAAAGACCAGGCAAAGCAAACACCAGTTTCTTCAAAGAAGAAATGGGATAATAACAAACAACAAAAGAATAGATCTCAATCCAGAGGTAGGTCTCCTCAGCAGGAGCCCTCCGAAAGGAGGTATAACCTTAGGAATAGAGAAAACATCAAAAACCTGACAGGTATCAGGACACTGATACACGTTCCTCTCGTTCCTTTCAGAGTTCATCAAAAAACTCAGAGAGCAAGGACGGTCAGAACACAGACAAGAAGAGCGTACAAGGTTCAGAGACACGCAACGCACTTCAGACTACGCTTCCAAAAAAGAAGAAAAGCCTAAAGCAAAACCTCAATTCAAAAAGAAGAAAAAAGCAGGTCTCAAAGTTAGACATGCTCAGAATTCTGAGGACTCAACTACTGAACGGGGAATGGGCTCTGACGATGCTAGAGAGTGCAGCAGAAGTAACAATAGCTCGCCAGAACCTGATGGAATTTCTGGTGAAAGTGGAGTTGAGTGAATATATCACAGTGGAAACACCTGATACTGGGGTAAGTGTCCCACATAGGTTACATGAAATAATACTGCAAATGGAAGGGGGACAAGCACAGAAAAATTAAAGGTCTCTTTTGGGAGAACCTGACTTTTGGCTACGACATTCTTTTAGCTGAAAGAGATTGGCCGCCTACTATTGTTATGGATTGCCCAAAGGGAGAGATGGTAATTATGCCAGCCTTTTCCGACCTCCTTCCCCAATATCTAAAACACACATACGCGCGGGAGTGGGCGGTAGCCTTGCTCCTGCACTAAATCGCAACCATGTTGGGTGGGATGAAGAGTCAGCTCACCACGTGATACCACTAAAATCTACTCCAACTCCACATAGACAGTATCAAATAAAACAGGAAGCAAAAAAACAGGTCAGGGAGATCTTAGATCAACTTGAGTACCAAGGTGTGATTGAAACATGCACCTCTCAAATGAATAATCCTCTGTTTCCCACAATGAAACCCGGTAATTCATATTGTCTAGTTTTAGACTGCAGACATCTAAACTCATGCACAAAAACTTTTGCAGTACAGAACACACAGAGTGCCGTATTAATGAATAACATTGTGCGAAAAAAATACAAAACTACACTAGATATGTCAAATGGATTTTTCTGCCAAAATATAGCGCCTGAGAGCAAATATTTGACAGCATTCTCAGCGCTGGGGTGCCTGCGGCAATTTTGTCGACTCCCCTAGGGGTATAAGAACCGCCCGGGGTTGTTTTCCGCCAGGGTAACTAAGTTACTTCAAAATCTGGATGAGCATGCATTGTCCTATGTAGATGATATTTATCTGATGGATGATGACCTGGAGGAACACTTGACCAGGGTGTGAGTACCATTATTTTGGGATTTACCTCTGAGGGCTACAAGTTTAACTTTAAAAAATCAAAAATAGCCCACCTGAACGTCCTATTCTTGGGATATGAGCTTTCAAGTGACGGGAAAAGTCTGGCAGCTAACTTTTTAGAAAAATGTGCGCTGCTCCAACCTCCAAAATCATTGACAAATTTACAATCCATACTGGGATTCCTACATTTTGGCAGAACATACATTCTGGATTACGCAGAAAGGGTTAAACCTTTCTACGACCTCATAAGACCTGATTTTTCAGTTAGGCAATGGACACAGGAACACACAGATATCCTTTGTTCCCTACAAGCTGACATGATAGCATCCAAACACTTACAGACACGCGTAAATGTCCGCAATCTAGTGATCCGTATAATTGCGGGTCAATCTAGGTACACCTACTTAACATACAATGAAGGTGAAACTGTACCAATAGCATGCAAATCACACTTGTACACAAACACTGAAATGCGTTTTGCATCCACAGAAAAAAGTCTGACAGCCGTACAGACTGCTGTAGTGAGAGAAAGAGCACTGGCTCAGGGGAAACGAATTATTGTCGTGACTCCGGTACCAGCCTTAGAGGATGGGACAAAGGCAAGCGTTCCAAATGCTAAAGCCTTACATCCGAGATGGATACAATGGTCTAATTCTCTCACTGCATCAGATGTAGAATACAGATACGACCCAAGCCTAAAAACACAAGCATTCCTGCAATATGAACAAGAATATCCTCTACCGAATGAAATTATGCCACTGGATCAGTATGAATACATAATTTACACCAACGGATCTGCTCAACCGGCCATAGGAAGTAAACAACAATACAGTGCAGCGTGTGCGATTGTTAAAGGTCGGATGAAGGATGGCAAGTTCCATCCAAGCTGCACAAAGACTCAGGGGCCGGTTCCGATTCGGGCCGGAAATCTCTCCGACCGAGCCGGACTCGGAGAGATTTCTGACCGATTCGGACTCTGGCAGCCCGACCGAACGAGTACGATGCGCACGTATGCCATCGGACTCGAGTCGGTCGGACTCCCATTGAAGTCAATGGGAGCCTGTCATACAACGCGTACGCGGGCTCCCATTGACTCAATGGGTGCGAGGCGGACAAGGGCGCCCTACAGCGTGTACGCGGTGAAGCGATTCGCGCCGTACACGCACAGGTAGGGGGGACCCATGGGTCCCCCCTGTGTGCGACTCGCGTGGCTACTCATACAGGGGGGTCTGACACGGACCCCCAAAGTACGGCTCCGACTGCTCTTTGGAGCCGGAGTGCGCGGCTCGGTCGGACTGCTCGCAGCGCGCATCGTACTTACCCGGCCGGGGAACGTCGCCATTGCGCGGTGCGAGTCGAGTCCGTCGGTGCGGTTAGACCCGGGGAACGAGTCGGTCGGAGCGGTCGGGACGCCCGGACGAGTCGGTCGGGCGATTTCGCATCGTCACTCGCTCGCCCGGACGCGCGTACGAATCGGTCGGGAAATAGGGCTCCGAATCGGATCCGGTTAAGCCGAATCCGATTCGGAGCCCACCGCCGAGATCGGAATCGGCCCCTCAGTCTCTAGGAGACTGCACAGCTCTGTTAGCAGAACTAAAAGCTCTTTTACTGGCACTGATTAATACGGATCGAGAATTCCTTACACTAATTGTGTGCGATTCCTTTTACTGTGTCCAGTGATACAATGAATATCTTCACTATTGGGGACAAAATGGGTTCAAAAACTCAAAAGGTGGCACAATTAAGCACAAAATGCTATGGGAACAGGTAGCTGAGTTGAAAAACAAACTACCAAGAGCTCATGTGATACACACGTTGAGTCATCAACGTGATGGCGTTCACATTGAAGGGAATTCATTGGACGATGAAGCTGAGAAGGGGGCAGTACAAACTGCGTCCGTAGCTGCAATCACTCGTTCAAAAACGAAAATAGACGGACAGATAATGGTAGCTGTCATTGCTTCACGCAAAGACAACAAAGCACTGCCGAAAGGTTTTCCACTCAAGTACTCCTACAAGTTAGATGCAAACAACGTTCCATTTGCTCAGATTCGAGGAGTGGGGGATAGAGTAATACCAAACATGGATCGCAGATTAGGCTTAATTTTAGCTGCACAAAAGGGTCTAGGTTCTGCGAACGCAGGAGTGTCAGCGACAGTCTCTTTACTGAAATAACGCTATTGGTGGCCGGGGTTAACAAAGCAGACCAAAGATTATGTCTTAAAGTGCGACATCTGTCAACAGATGAAGGGCTCCACCATAACATGTCCAGCGCAGACACCATTGCTTATATCAGACAGACCGCTCGCTTGAGTATATTTGGACCACTGTGGCCCCCTACAATCTGATGGGGCTTACAAATATATCATGGTTGCAGTGGATTCGTGCTCGAGATTCCTATGGGTATGGCCTCAGCGCTCTGCTGACGCCCGAACTGTTATCAAAGATTTGAAAGTCTTTATAGGGACATACGCAGTTGGCACATTACATTCTGACCGTGGCCCCGCGTTTAGCTCTAGGGCTTACAAGGAGGCCAATGGAAGTTTGGGTTTAGCATTGCGGTACTCCTCACCGTACCATCCAGAGGGAAATTTGGTTGTGGAGAGGAGGAACCGGGACTTAAAGCAATCATTAACAGCTAGAGTATAAGTTGGGTCAATCACTTATATGGGGTACAGAGGGCCTTAAACAACATGCCAAGAAGCTCTCTAGGGGGTGTCACTCCTTATGAGGTCCTATTTGGGACAAGAATGTGGGTACCTGATCTTGATTGTGAAGGCACCGTGGCGGATGAAAAACCTTTTGACATCAATAAATGTTTGGCTGTTTTACAGGAGCTAAATGAATCAAGGGCACTACAGAGCAATGTCCAAGTGAAAAGGTCCGCCACTTGGGAAATAAAGTCAGTCACAGCAAGACCTGTCTGGATTCCTAAAGTCTGGATCTGGTCAGAGAAAAGATAACGGACAAAAAAGAATTTGGACCATCATACAGAAAGCCTGTACCTGTCCTGGTCATTGAAGGAACAAGAACTGTACTTCTGCCGCCTCTTGATGGAAAAAAGGAGAAAAGATTTGTCTCCATTGATCTGATAAAACCACATTATGTGGCCGATACTGAATAGTAGGCCTCGTGTGCTCCTGGGTAGCCAATGCCCTGCTCTCTACCATACAGGAAGTTCAGACGGAAAGGCTCATCACGTTTGAAGGGTCACCCGTACGGAATGATGGACTATGCAACAATGCCATGGAACTCGTTCCTCTTGAAACAGAAATTCAAAATCAAAATGAAAGACAAATTTAAATTCGACCCAACACTGATGTCTACATAAACATGCCTCAACAAGAGCAATCTACATGTTCAACAAAACCTGCTGAGCTACCAAAGATATATCGAACTGCATCTGGCTATTTCATCGACTTTGATACCTCTTCATTGGATCCAAGTGAACCTGAAACAACGCCAGCCCCAAGAACTCATCAACAAAAATTCAAAGACTTCTTCACCTTTCTTAAAAAGAGTTACCTGGTGTCACCTTGGATAGAACTTTGGATAATCACCGGGATACTTTTGTTTCTTTTCTGGATAGGCTTAGTAACTGTCTATTGCTTACTTGTTAATGGAACTTATCTTCGTCAAAGCTCTACAGCATCAAAAGTAAACTTGATCCTGAAACCTCATGCTTCATCACATTGTGAACAAAGAGACTTGTCATTAGTGAACATTACAGCAGTTCCTATACCTGATGGTATAGTATGGGACAAGGTTAATTATGATATATTTGGCCCGACTGAACTTTTAAAGATACCACATTTATTTAAAATTTCCTTAAATTATATCATTACCTCCAGTACATTTTACGATGATTGGGATTTTGAAACTGTAAACAATATGTTGTCTGATTTAGAACAATCTGCCGCATTCTCTAGCAATGAAATGTTGGAAGACACATCTGATTTTAACACTATGTATTGTTATCAACATTATGGTCATCATTTTCTGCACAAATCCAGTAGCCCTAGGAATATTTTCACATATCACCATTGGGAACATTGCCCTACACCACCAAAAAGTAGTTCAAAAACATTTGCACAAAAACTTTCATATTTTTCAGGATTTCACTTTTCAGACCCGACCTTATTCTATTATAAGGTTGCACCAACACCCACACAGAAAAATATGCTGACTAACACCAAACAGATTTACTCTGCTTCCTTTATTACCCAACTGTCTGAACAGTGTTTCGACTTATGCAAAGACACTATAGACTTAAAATCAGTCTGGGGTTCTAGAGATTGGCAAATCCAGGGAACAGAAGCACTATTTAGAGCATGCCTCATTCCTCAGCAGATGATATTTCTAAATGAAACTGTGCAACAGACTTCCTGTCTTGGTATAGCCAAGAACAATGACTTGAACACACCTCGGATTCCTACACCAGCAGATACCGAGGAAAATATTACATCAGAAGACGGGGCTACGATAGATGACATTTTACAATACAATAGATCAGACCCCAATTGGAAGGGATGGTTGGTTTGGCCCACAGACACTAACAGATGCCAGGAAAGATTCAGGGGTACCACCGAAGGGTTCAGTATCCATAGGCCAGACACACGCTATGTACAAAGAGAACATCCGGGGGTGGTGACATCATGCAGTGTTGGGAAGTTATGCCTCGATTGGCTAAAGACCTCAACACTACCACAGGTGAAACAACACTTATCCTTACTTACAGAGTATGTGGACCTACAATTTTTTTTTTATTAGGTCCCTGAAAACCACGTCAAAAACTTTTCTATTATGCTGTCTATAATGAAATTTGGAAAATCTCCCAACAGGAAGCAGAGGAGAGACTTCGAGAAATAGATAGGATTAACTTAGAAAACGTGCAAGCCGTAGTTGACAATGGTATGACTACACTAACATCCAGGATTTATTCACTGGGCAACATTGTATCTTCTGCTATTGATGTACTAGAACAACATTTGTCCATACTTCAGCATGGGCAATCGCAGTTACGTTCTATTATGTTATTAAGCTGGATGCTGCAATCATTGCGCGCAGGTTATGTGCCTTGGTGTTTCATCAACAGTACGTCCATGTTTTCTGCATACAATCTAACGTAAAAACAGATGAAAATGGCACAGAGGGGAGCAAAATATACAATGCTGCGCATTGAAAAACTGGACAGATTACCTTTAACTGTGGCAGAATCACCGTCCACAGAGTGGTTAATCCATGGCCACATAGCCTTACCGGTCACAACTTTCCAATTTCAATATTGCCTAGAACAACAACAGGCAGGCAGATATGAAGAGATGGGTAAGGAATACATCAAGGAATCTTGGGAATTACCGTACAGATTTCGATGCAGGAGTGGGGATCTTGAAGTGTTTCTAAGTAGTACTAACTGTGAGAACGCTTTGAGTGGATCTCCCTTATGCCAGGATATCATGCTGCACGGGGCCTGCAATGGTTCAGTAGCTAACCAATCCTGTCACTTGAGGGGTACCCCAGCAGCCGTGATTACCCCAGTTTTCAGGCTACTTTCAAATGGGAGTTACTTGATGCTGAACGATCAAGGTTGTTGTGGGATGCTTCCGGGCATCGCATATCTAGTCACCATGAGCTCCAGGGTTACTTGCTGTATGCAAGTATTGTTTCCACCGACACACACAGTCAGGGAGGTGCGGCTCTGGCCTTCGTTGAATGTTTCCTTTATACGGTTTGATACTCTGAGCAGAATGAAAGCCATGCTTCTACAGAAAACCGTGCCCTTAACCTCCGCCCGGGAGACTTTTGATCTCCAGATCACAAGGTCCTCGGCTGAGATACAGGCATTCATACGTACGAACTGCCCCTTCCATTTCACAGAAATGGTAAATCGTATCTTTAACATGTCTGATACGGTGGGTATAGTCCACCTATTTAAGACCATAGGTTCGGGACTGTTAAGCACCTTTCAGACAGTTCTCGGAGTTATACCAAACTTTATACACTCTGTATTCGGAAGCATTTTTGGAGGACTTCCGCTGATCCTGTTTCTAATAGCAGGTATGTTATCATAGGAGAATGGATCACTTGTTCTGTATTGTTACCAGGGTCTAGGGTGATAGCCGTCTTTAAAAACCCTCATTCACGTAAATGGTACCGTGGCGGTATATCTTGATTTTCCGCTTGTGTACCTATGTGAAAAGCATCATCATTGGGTCTTACAATATGCTTTCCTCCACCTGGAGGGAGACCTGCTGGACATTGCAGTAGTGATCAGAGATCGTGAAAGTGTGAATAAAGTGAATTTAAAATTATCTCCATCACTCAACAACATGTTTTATTCTATTGGAGATGGGGCAAGTATAAAATCAAAGGACAGTGCGTATCTAGAAGGGCTACTGTTCTATAGCATCTGCTTTAAAAACGTTGATGGTCGACATGTTTCAGCCCTCTCGGTGCCCTGTTGTGGGGCTTTCTTCAGGACCGGTGTCGTGCACGTTACCGAAATGATGGCGTGCGCGGATATGTTTTTTGCACTTATCCTTCTTCTCAGTTGTTATGGGTCTATAGTACCTATAACTTACAGTTCAGCATTTGCGCTTCCTCGGGGGGTCATGCATGGGCCTCCTCACTTACTGAGTCCCCACTTGCGCTCGCTCCGTCTGCTTTTCCCCCGTAGCAGGTATCCTGATTGTAATTTTTCTGCTACACAATGGATGTCCCAGTCACCAAGGAGATGGGAAAGGCACTCCTGGAGCGCAAATACCGTGATCGCATGGTACAACATCTGGGCACACCTCGCCTACGGAAACTAAGTGCATCTTGGTTCCTGTCATTTAGACCAGTCTGGATGGACTGCATCTTACCTGTTCTCCGATGCCTGTTCTGCGGAGAAGAATACGTGTTGGATCTCTGTCTGACACTTCCATCAATTGCGCAACCGGACGTTGATGCATTGCTGGACCCGATAACGGCCAGTGTTCTGCAGTGTCCCCAGTGTATTCCTATGTTGATGACGGCATTCTTAGAGCCACCACAGGAAGTCTCTGCTCCTGTTGGGATGGATACCGGCTCCTCCACTTACAGGCCTTGGATGGCGCACAGACTGGCCCAGCATCGGCTGCAGGCAGTACAGTAGAATAAATCATCTGTGCTCAATTGACGTAATCTGCGAGGTGTTACAGGGATCGTAATCTGCAAAGGCAGGGAACAGCAATGTTATGTCTACCAACCAGGACACATAAACATTTGGCTCGTCGTGTGCTGGGAAAGATTCAGCCTTTTTTAAACAAACTCGAAATTTGAACTCCAAAACAATTAACACTTTTTATGACCTGCATGGCTTTCTGATGCTTGTAGTTGTTTGAACTCCATATAGGGACAAAGTAGAGCTATTGCTTTAGAGACAATTTTTCTGTTTAGCACTCTTTAGAGTTTTTACATTTTTTTAAACCTTTTTAGCAGAACTATGGTTTTTACTACATATGTTTGCGTACCAGTACCTAGACCGGTAGTGCGTTAGAATTAGATTATGTCATCCAGTCAGATGAGGAGTGGGTGTTATATTCCATATAGGTTCCCCAATATAGGCTTGGGTAACATCCCAACCTTTCACCTATATTCGTCCCTACACTACATACATAACGGGCTGCTAGGAGTGACCCTTTACCTAGTTACAGTACTGCCTACAGAACGTGGGGTTTTCCCTCAACAATAGCCTCATACATTATGCATTAGGATCCTTGGATTCATGGAAACTCAGCAGGACTACCATCTCCTGCATAATAACTATGTACAAGGTTCATTCCCAACGTCATCCTAAGTCCGACAGTGGCACAAGGTAGAACCCCTGGGGATACCTTTGGGTATATAAACATCACATCTTGCTGAGATAGAGAGAGGCGATCACGACTTCCATGCCGACACACTGACGCGAGACGCTGAGGTTCCTGCATGCAGATACTCCAGCTCGCAGTGGTCTAACATCCCTTGTGAGGTGTCCAGATCGAGACCAAGACGCTGTCCGATAGTCTCTCACTTCAGGTAATTGGGTTGACTTTATCCTAGAGGGATTCTTGGCTTAACACCTACACACATGCTAGGTACACTTAGGTACATCTAGTTAGGGTAGCATCTTAGGAGTACGCATTCTACTGTCATGTATTTTATATACTTGCCTGTATTCATGGTTATAGCAAAATGGTAGAAACCTACCATCCTTTTACCTTTTTAGTGCTTCTAATCATTTATATTTGTTTCTGTCTAGTGGTTGTTAGGCACACCCATTTTACACTAGAATGACGAATGTTCAATAAATGCTTATTGAAAAACGTCCATATCGTATATTCTGTGTATCTCTCTGAGACTAAGTGAGCACGAGTGACTGAGTGAAAAGAATTGCACTGTTTCCACGGTTCTGAGGGATCAGGGTTGTCATGTTCGATAGTTGCCAAGAACTGCTCTCTCCTTGGTAAGAGGAGTTTCTAGTGAGACTGTGAGCTAGCCGGTATACAGGCCAACATACCTGGTGGGGGTGTCTGGAATCAGTGTGGACACCAAGCCCGCAGTGTATGTTGTCTAAACGCGCAGATCTTCTATAGGTTTATAAGAACTACACAACACCTTCCCCTGGGCATGATTGTAAAATAAGAGGGGGGCCACATGGACCCCCTCCTTACTTTAATATTGCCCTGGGGACTACCACCTCCCCTGGGCAAAGGGAATTTATCAAATAGGGAGGGGGGCCTCATGGCCGCCTTCCTGGGACATACCCGAGGGACCACCACCTCTTCAGGGCAGGTGCTAGAATAACAAAGGAGGGGGCCACCTCCTAAAGCCGATAATGGCCCTGGGGACCGCCACTCCCATGGCCGGCTCCCTATATCTCTGGGTGCCCACTCCTGGGACATAGCTTTTTGCTCTCACTTGGTGGGATCTTTGACAGCTCCCAACAAGCGAGAGCAAATAGTAAGTCTGATCCCAGTAGGAGGGAGCAGAAAAACTGATTGTACTTGTTGGGAGTGGACTTTTTATCTGTTTTTCATCAAGCGGGCAGGAAAACAGATGAAAGAATTGCTCACACATGCATGGAGCTGCATTTTTGGCTGCTCCATGTGTGCTGGAGCAATGCTGGCTCCTGATGAAGGTGGGGATCCAGCAGGGACTGCTGGGGCATTAAGGCTCTCCCCATGGTTCCCAACACTGCACACTGGGTGCCCTGGGTGTCGCCAGGGCACCCAGCATCAGGTGGGGTCTATAGGATAGGGTCACTGGGGACAAAATCGGCCAGGGAAGGGGGGCCACATGGCCCCCCTTCTCAGTAAATGCAACCTTGATGTATTGGAGTGCAAGCTCTAGTGACTGTGATGAGTGGTCTCTTTCTTGGCCTCTCCTTGTAAGAGCAGAGGCCCCTGTTCTCCCTTTAAATTAGTATGAGTATGAAAATGTGCAAAATCACCTTGAAGCCTCACCCATTTGGCCCCGCTTCGTCCACCTTAGTAGTATGCAAAGCTTTCCTGCCTTTTGTCAGTATTATGACAGCTTACCAAAATGTCTCCTAGTGCAATTCCTGGCCGTTTTGGTGATGGTTTCTTGATGACGAATAATATGAGGACATCTCCACCAAACAAAGAAGCACTTACTTTATATAGTTAAGAGGAAGTATCCTTGTTTGGTAGAGATTCACCTCTTTGTAGTCTTATTGTCACACACCCACTCACAGATCCGTACAACCACTCATACACCCAGTCATATACCTATACAACCACTCACACCCTCTTGTAGACCCATATAACTACTCACACACCCACTCACACACCTACACAAACACCCACACACCCACAAAAGTACTTATGCACCCACTCACAGACCCATGCAACCACTCAATCACTCACCTACACACCCATAAAACCCCTCTCACACACCCGCACAACCACTCATACACCCACTCAAACACCCATAAGATCACTCACTCACCCATGAAACCACTCGCACACTCACTCACACAGTTACTCAGACTCCTGCTCACATACCCAGATAACCAATCACACACCCATACAACCACTCACACACCCACACAACTACTAACACTCCCATACAACTACCCACATACCCACTTACACGCCCATACAAACACTCACACAGCCACTCACAACCAGAAAACCACTGACAAACCCATTCATAGAACAATACAGCCACTCAAACCCCCACTGGTAGACCTATACACCTACTCATACACCCACTGACAGACCCATACTGCCACTCACACACCCACTTACAGACTTATACAGCCACTCAAACACTCACTCAAACGCTGATATAGACATTCACACAGTCACTCAGATGACATATTGTGAGAAGTTGGCCTGGTATATGCTGTCCACTAATTAAAGTAGGCACCTTGCACCAGTCCAAACGACCCTTATTGATGATTAGGTTAAAGACAACCTTTATAGAAAGCTATCCTAGTGGTAGCTGTGGAGAGCAGCCTTCAGGCTAAGTCTTGAAGGAATGTAAAGCAGCTTGTTTTACCAGTATATAACCTCTTGAATGACCAAATGAAAGGAGAACCACACAAGGTATATATAAAATATATGTATTTATTACTAAACACTCTCTACTAACCTCTTTATGAGATTAGAGAACAAGGCACACAATACTACAGTACTAGAACAACAGTAAATAGCACAATACACAGTGGGCTCCAGGGGGAGACCAAACCATATATTAAGAAAGTGATATAACAACCACGACTTGACTAGACACAGTGCCTAGAGCATGTAGAATTGCTGGGACCCCAAGGAACCACCCAAGGTAGTGACACAGGGGACCCACGGAGGACGGGTGCAGTGTGGGAACACAGACACGAGCTCCGTGCAACTCTATGGGAAAGTCGCGGTTGGAATATTAGAGTTTAAGGACACTTAGGAGAGGACTTTGAGTAAACCCTTTCAGACTTAGAAGGTTCTAAGGCCAGCACCCACAGGAGTACCGGAGTACTCGTGTTACCTCACCCAGGAAAGCCGGGTGCATAGGTGTCAAAGGGTGTTGGAAATCGTCGTTGTTTCCAATGGCGAGACGCTGCAAAGTGCTGCTGCCGTGAAGAAGAAAAGTGTCCGGTGTGATCCAAGCCTGGATCGAAGATGTGAAGAACCTGAAAGCAGAGGGGACAGAGTCTAGGTCACTTGCCAGTGACCAGGGGCACGATAGATGAATGCCCACCGATGTCGGGTGCTTCAGGTGCGAAGAGGTGAAGCTTGACTCTGCAGCCACAGGGACCAGGAGACATCAACCAGAGTCTGCAGATGAGCTGTCCCACAAAGGATGTCGAGTGCTGGGGGGTCAGTGCTCGGATTGAACACCAACAAGCCTTGGCAACGGCAACCCATGCAGTCAGAGTAATTATGCCTCTGTGAGGACCAGCAAGGTCCTGGGGACTCCCCAAGCAATGGAGAGTCAGGGCATGCCTGGAGCAACCAGGGAAGCCCACTGAAAGTTAAAGTACCCTTCTCAGGGACCCACAGGTCGACGGACCAGGGATCGCAAAGGGACCTTGAGAGGAATCACAAAATTGGCCCACGGAACACTCGTGGAGTGTAGGCCTGCAATCTTTTGTGGAATTACTGCTCGGGGTCAGGGCTACAAGTAACCCAAAGCTCAGCCTCAGGGGTTGCCGGAAAGCTGATGCTTCTGCAAATCGACGCGGTGTCCAGGGGTTCAGGTTGCACGGTCACCACGAGGGATACGGGCCTCAGACTTGCTGTGGGCACAGATCAATCTCAGAGACCTTGGGAACCCACCTCCTGTGTTGCAATATTCTTCGGAGTCCTCGGGAGCTTTGGAGATGCAAACTGGTCAGATGCGTTTAAGGTGCCTGCCTTGCAGGGGAGTAACTCCTTTACTCCAAGGGAGATTATTCAGTCATCCAGCATAGTGTAGATTGTCGAAGTACTTGGTTTCTGTAGCAGAGTTTAGTCCAGGTGTAATATAAAGTCCTGTAGCCAGGGGTTCCTACTTTATACCCAAGGAAGGGGTGGGACAAACTCTGGGGACCCACCTATGGGAGGGTCAGGACAGAGAGGTGGCTACACCCATGTCCTTTGTCCAGTTTTGTGCCAGAGCAGGGGCTGAGTGCCCCTGAAACCGGTTTGAGCTGGACTATGCACAGGGACACCAAATGTGCCCCCAGTGCAGACATCAAAGCACTCTTGGAGTGCACCCACCCAGCCCCAATACACTAAAGCCTGTCTGGGAGGTGGTCACACCTCCCTGTGACAGGAAACCTATTGTCAAACCTTACCCTGCCGGAGTTTCATCCAGCAGCAGGAGGGCAGACTCGTGTCTGTAGCTGGCAGCATCCATTTTGTGATGCCAGGGCTCTGTGAAGCTGGTACGGGGTGTACCGGTGCTATCATATTTCTCCCTCTAGGAGGGAGGAATCATACCTCCCACACCAGTTACTGGTGTGGAGGTATGATTCCAAGGTGTTTGACACCAAATACGACATAATTCCTTGCAGCCATTTTAAAGTTAGCATTTACCGCAAGGTTATAATGCACTTAAGAGTATATGGTTGGCTGCATCACAGACAACCCCGGAATAGTGGTTCCGAAGGCTGCAGAGGGGCTCTGCTCATGCATGGGCACCCTCTCACCTAAAACCCAGCACCCTGCCTTCAGGATTGATAAGGCCTGCCATAGGGGTGACTGATAGGCTTATATGTGCAAGTGATCAGGATAGATATAGTGAACCTATATCTAAGTAAGAGTGCATGCACCACCTTACACAGGCTGCAGTAGCAGACCTGTTGTGTCATTTTGAATGGCCTCTCAGGGGTGGCATAATACATGCTGCAGCCCCTGGGAGGCCTCTGAGGTACCTATGCCCTGGGTACATAGTATACCATATACTAGGGACTCATAAGGGTACCCCAGAATCCAATCTGGAGGGTACCTAAAGTACATACAATCAATTTAAAGGGGAAAGCAGATAGGCTGGGGTCCTGAATAGCAGGATCCCAGCCAAACTAAGTTGAAAATCAGCAAAACACCAGTAAAAAAGTGGGGGCAACCATGCAGTCAGATTCCACCTTCCTACACATATGTTAGAAATAGTATCACTCAGTAGTACAGAAAGAATAGACATTTAACTTATGCAGTAGCTAAGTATCTATTGCTAAGTCTCAGAAACATTTATGAAACACACTAACTGAATGATTTCATCAGTGATGTCATGTGAGATATCAGTGATGCCAATGACCATGTCATATGTGATGTAATATGTGAGGTTATAAGCAGTGCATTGCATGGGCGTAAGTTATAGTTAGCTCAGGTAACTATAAATGCTGAATTTGTATGGTTTTGTGCATGTGAGATGTGAGCCTAACTATAATGTCCCTATAACCGTTGTTTTTTTCAGTGAATATATACTGCTGAATTTCACTGGTTTTGTACGAGTGAAACAGGAGCCTAAGAATAACATCCCTGTAACCTTTGTTTTTTTCAGTGAATTTCTATGTTTTTTATTCCATACCTTAACTACAATGTCCCTGGAACATTAAATATACACACAAACAGAAACACACACATATATATATATATATATATATATATATATATATATATCCAAGAAAGAAGTGACTCAAACAGATAAATTCACCAAAGAACAAAAATATATTTCCACTACAACGTTTCAGCTTCCGCCTTCCTCAGGTAGTACAAGATGGTTTGCTCAGTGGCTGCACAGATGACACAGCTGAATTTTCAAAAAGCATCATGAGTGAAGATTCCATTTGGAATGTGGAATCAATGCAGTCCTGAGAACTCTTGAGATATGCAGTAATCAGATTGTATTATCAGTAATGTTCAGCCTGTAGCCAATCATTTTAACCTTGTGGATCATTTACTATCAGATTTGAAGATTTTCCCCGTGGAACATGTCTCAAAGGAAGAACTACTGGACTCCAGAGAAAACTTCTGGATGTACCGTTTAAAATCACTGCATCCAGATGGACTGAACATTACTGATAATACAATGATGACCACCACCTCCCGGGGCTTCTTTTTTTAATTAAAAACCTGTGTGGGGGGCTCCAGCCCCCACACGCCCGAGACCACCACCTCCCAGGGCACTAAGAAAAATTACAATGGGGGTCCGTTTTGGACCCCAGAGCCAGGGGACCACCACCTCCCGGGGCTGTGCACTGAATGGGAGGGGGCCGCGCGGCCCCCTCCTGGAGCCCTTGATGGCCCTGGGGACCACCACCCCCAGGGCCGGCTCCTGCAGTGTCCCGGGGTGCCTACCCCGGGACACTGCTGTTTGCAATGACAGGACGGGAGCCTCGCGGCTCCCGTCCTGTCATTGCAAACTGCTTTGGATATTGGAAGAGAGGCAGGAAACCTGCTCTCTCTTCCAATATCCAAAGCCGATTGCTTTCCACATGGGGAGCAGCATGTTAGCTGCTCCCCATGTGTAAGCAATGCCGGCTCCCGTAGGACACGGGGAGCCGGCGGGACTGTGGGGGGATTGGGGACCCCCACAGTCCCCAACGAGAGGGCCAGCCCGGGGGATGGGGTCCCCGGGGCAAGTAGTGAGCCCGGGAGGGGGCCACGCGGCCCCCCTCCCCAAAAAATAAAAAAATTAAAAATTAAAAAAACGATCGGGCCCGCAGGCCCCGCCCCTTCCTTCACCACTCTGCAAACGCGCCCCTGGCGCGTTTGCAGAAGAGAACAATTCCCCTTGAATACTGGGGGTCCCTGAGGGCCAACTAGCCCACCAGGAACCTCCAGTATGCGCCAGGGAGCTGCCTTGCAGAGAGGTGTACAGAGGCCACGCCTCTTTTACACCTCTCTGCAACGCAGCTCTATGGCGCTTTTGGAGGTATATGGTGGGCTAGTTGCACCCCAGGGACCCTCAGGATTCAAGGGAGTTAATCCCCGACTTAAAACGCGCCACGGGGCGGGTTTGCACAGTGGTGAACGGAGGGGGCGGGGCTTCAGGTGACATGTGTGCAAACAGGCCCGTGGCGCGTTTTAAGATGGGGAATTAAATCCTCTTCAATCCTGAGGGTCTCTGGGGGCCAACTAGCCCAACAGGTACGTCCAGAAAGCGCCACAGAGCTGCGTTGCAGAGAGGTGTAAAAGGGGTGTGGCCTCTGTACATGTCTCTGCAACGCAGCCCCTGGCGCATACTGGAGGTTCCTGGTGGGCTAGTTGGCCCGTAGGGACCCTCATGATTCAAGGGGACTTAATCCCCCAACTTAAAACGCACCACGGGGCGCGTTTGCACAGATGTCACCTCAGGCCCCGCCCCCTCCCTTCACCATTGTGCAAATATTCTCAAAAAATCAGCCGAAATCCGAATTCCGATTTACTCACATGTTATCAGGAGAGACCTCAGTGCTGCATCTTTCAGCCCAGTACTGATCCTCAAAAATAATTTTAACCGTACTTACCGGTAACTTGAATTTCCTTCATAGGCTAACATTGACTGGTTTCACTTGGAAATTCTTCTAAGTGTGGAGTTTTGGAACTTTAAAATATTCCTCTAAAATCAGCCGAAATCCGAATTCCGATTTACTCACCTGTTATCAGGAGAGACCTCAGTGCTGCATCTTTCAGCCCAGTACTGATCCTCAAAAATAATTTTAACCGTACTTACCGGTAACTTGAATTTCCTTCATAGGCTAACATTGACTGGTTTCACTTGGAAATTCTTCTAAGTGTGGAGTTTTGGAACTTTAAAATATTCCTCTAAAATCAGCCGAAATACGAATTCCGATTTACTCACCTGTTATCAGGAGAGACCTCAGTGCTGCATCTTTCAGCCCAGTACTGATCCTCAAAAGTAATTTTAACCGTACTTACCAGTAACTTGAATTTCCTTCCATAGGATATCATTGACTGCTTTTTGCTGAAAAAGTTTCTAAGTGTTGATTTTTGAAACATACAAATATTCCTCTAAAATCAGCCGAAATCCGAATTCAGATTTACTCACCTGTTATCAGGAGAGACCTCAGTGCTGCATCTTTCAGCCCAGTACTGGTCCTGAAAAGTAATTTTAACCGTACTTACCAGTAACTTGAATTTCCTTACATAGGCTAACATTGACTGGTTTCACCTGGAAATTCTTCAAAGTGTGGAGTTTTGGAACTTTAAAATATTCCTCTAAAATCAGCCGAAATACGAATTCCGATTTACTAACCTGTTATCAGGAGAGACCTCAGTGCTGCATCTTTCAGCCCAGTACTGGTCCTGAAAAGTAATTTTAACCGTACTTACCGGTAACTTGAATTTCCTTCATAGGCTAACATTGACTGGTTTCACTTGGAAATTCTTCTAAGTGTGGAGTTTTGGAACTTTAAAATATTCCTCTAAAATCAGCCGAAATACGAATTCCGATTTACTCACCTGTTATCAGGAGAGACCTCAGTGCTGCATCTTTCAGCCCAGTAATGATCCTCAAAAGTAATTTTAACCGTACTTACCGGTAACTTGAATTTCCTTCATAGGCTAACATTGACTGGTTTCACTTGGAAATTCTTCTAAGTGTGGAGTTTTGGAACTTTAAAATATTCTTCTAAAATCAGCCGAAATACGAATTCCGATTTACTCACCTGTTATCAGGAGAGACCTCAGTGCTGCATCTTTCAGCCCAGTACTGATCCTCAAAAGTAATTTTAACCGTACTTACCGGTAACTTGAATTTCCTTCATAGGCTAACATTGACTGGTTTCACTTGGAAATTCTTCTAAGTGTGGAGTTTTGGAACTTTAAAATATTCTTCTAAAATCAGCCGAAATACGAATTCCGATTTACTCACCTGTTATCAGGAGAGACCTCAGTGCTGCATCTTTCAGCCCAGTACTGATCCTCAAAAGTAATTTTAACCGTACTTACCGGTAACTTGAATTTCCTTCATAGGCTAACATTGACTGGTTTCACTTGGAAATTCTTCTAAGTGTGGAGTTTTGGAACTTTAAAATATTCCTCTAAAATCAGCCGAAATACGAATTCCGATTTACTCACCTGTTATCAGGAGAGACCTCAGTGCTGCATCTTTCAGCCCAGTACTGATCCTCAAAAGTAATTTTAACCGTACTTACCGGTAACTTGAATTTCCTTCATAGGCTAACATTGACTGGTTTCACTTGGAAATTCTTCTAAGTGTGGAGTTTTGGAACTTTAAAATATTCCTCTAAAATCAGCCGAAATACGAATTCCGATTTACTCACCTGTTATCAGGAGAGACCTCAATGCTGCATCTTTCAGCCCAGTACTGATCCTCAAAAGTAATTTTAACCGTACTTACCAGTAACTTGAATTTCCTTCCATAGGATATCATTGCCTGCTTTTTGCTGAAAAAGTTTCTAAGTGTTGATTTTTGAAACATACAAATATTCCTCTAAAATCAGCCGAAATCCGAATTCTGATTTACTCACCTGTTATCAGGAGAGACCTCAGTGCTGCATCTTTCAGCCCAGTACTGGTCCTGAAAAGTAATTTTAACCGTACTTGCCAGTAACTTGAATTTCCTTCCATAGGCTAACATTGACTGGTTTCACTTTGCAAATTCTTCTAAGTGTGGAGTTTTGGAACTTTAAAATATTCATCTAAAATCAGCCGAAATACGAATTCCGATTTACTCATCTGTTATCAGGAGAGACCTCAGTGCTGCATCTTTCAGCCCAGTACTGATCCTCAAAAGTAATTTTAACCGTACTTACCAGTAACTTGAATTTCCTTCCATAGGATATCATTGCCTGCTTTTTGCTGAAAAAGTTTCTAAGTGTTGATTTTTGAAACATACAAATATTCCTCTAAAATCAGCCGAAATACGAATTCCGATTTACTCACCTGTTATAAGGAGAGACCTCAGTGCTGTATCTTTCAGCCCAGTACTGGTCCTGAAAAGTAATTTTAACCGTACTTACCAGTAACTTATATTTTCTTCCATAGGAATCCATTGTCTGGTTTTCAGCAGAAAAGTTTGTGTCGATTTTCACAAACTACAAATATTCCTTAAAAATCGCCTGTATGACTTAAACGCATTCTTTCAACTGTTTACAGGAGATGCACCAGTGCTGGATCCAGGATCCAACACTGAGTAAGAAAAAGTAACGATAACAGTTTTTACCTGCTAAGTGAATTTCCTTCCATAGGATAACATTGGTGATTCTATGAGAAAAAGTTTCTAAGTGTCAACTTTTAAAATACAATAATATTCCTTAAAAATCACGACTGTAACCAAAACGCTTTTACTCAACTGTTTACAGGAGATGTACCAGGACTGAATCTAGGATCCAGTCCTGTGGTTAGAAAAGTAATCCATAAAGTAACTAATTGCATTTAACTAGAAATTCACATTGAGCTGAATGTTGCATTGTGTTTGAAAATGTGTTGCCCATTGCAACAACTGTAACTACTGTACTTAAAAGTCTATTGCCTATGTGCAAAGTATTTAAACTAAAGTAATTCATTCTGAGAAAGTATTTTTTGTAATGTAATGTATAATGTAATTACAATGTAATTTAAAAAATAAAATATGTAAAAGAAATTGTTTCTAAAAATGTAGTAAATCAGTATGAAATAAATTAATATAAAAATTAATACATTTAAAAATTGTCATTTAAAAAACCTTTGAAATTCACTGAAAAAACCGTAGGTTTCAGGCACGTTATAGTTACAAATTAGCATTTTAAAAACCTTTGAAATTCACTGAAAAAACCATAGGTTTCAGACACGTTATAGTTAGAAATTAGCATTTAAAAAACCTTTGAAATTCACTGAAAAAACCAGAGGTTTTAGGGACAGTTATAGTTAGTTGGACATTGCACTCGTACAAAACCCGTGAAATTCCCCCGTTATAGTTAGTTCAGCTAACTATAACTCGCGCTCCGTAATGCACTGCTGATGACGTCACATATTACATCACTCATGACATGGTCAGTGACATCACTGATGACATCACTGATGACATCTCAAATGACATCACTGATGACATCATCCACGTGATAATCTGATGCAGCTCCTCACACCCTAATATAACCTTTGATACACCCAATCTAAATTACAGAGTGCCATTCACAAAACCATAGACACTCCAACACCAATAACTACATACCCACTCACTGATTCTTAGGTCTACACACACACATCCACTCACTCACCCGTACAGTCACTCATACTTATGGTCACTCAGTACAGGACTATCCTATGCACTCTTACTCCTATATAGACACTCAAACACCGCCACTCATCCATAGAGGTACTCACACACCTAGTCAGTCATGCAAATAATTAAACACACTGCCATTTACTCACCTATACAGTTATACACACACCAGCTCACTTAATCATACAAATACTAGCACATTGTTACGCTCTTATACAATCACTGATACAAGCACACACTCATCCATACAGCCACTATCACAATCACTCACTCTCGCTTATAGCTATTTATATACTCCAATACACATATATACTGCCTTTCACATATTTAGTTACTCACACATGTACCACTGGGACATACATTCACTCACTAACACACTCTTACACACACTTACCCACCCATACAGTCTATCACAGATGCACTCTTGAAACCATCCACCCAGTGAATCACCCACTCACACATCTATGCACAGTCGCACACACCCCATCCACACAAACACTCAGGCACCCATACAGATACTCATAGAACCAATAAATAACCCATATAGACACTCATGTAGCTATTCGCAAATCCATGCATCCACTTACACACCAACAGACGGATACAGACATTCACACAGTTTAGTCACTAACCCATGCATTCAGTAAGATACGTTTAATCACTCACTTGTAGAGTCAGTCACGCACGTACTAAATCATCCATTCAGACACTTATACACCCACTCATTCTTCAATACGCCTTTCCCTATATATATTAAACATATTTAAACTTTACAGAAACACACAGTCACTGGATGATGTCATCAGTGATGTCATTTGAGATGTCATCAGTGATGTCATCAGTGATGTCACTGACCATGTCATGAGTGATGTAATATGTGACGTCATCAGCAGTGCATTGCGGGGCGCGAGTTATAGTTAGCTGAACTAACTATAACGGGGGAATTTCACGGGTTTTGTACGAGTGCAATGTCCAACTAACTATAACTGTCCCTAAAACCTCTGGTTTTTTCAGTGAATTTCAAAGGTTTTTTAAATGCTAATTTCTAACTATAACGTGTCTGAAACCTATGTTTTTTTCAGTGAATTTCAAAGGTTTTAAAATGCTAATTTGTAACTATAACGTGCCTGAAACCTACGGTTTTTTCAGTGAATATATATATATATATATATATATATATATATATATATATATATATGTATATATATATATATATATTCACTGAAAAAACCACAGGTTTCAGGGACGTTATAGTTAGTTGGACATTTCACTCGTACAAAACCAGAAACATTTGGCTGTTATAGTTAGTTGAGGCAACTATAACTTGCGCCCCCGCAATGCACTGCTGATGATGTCACATATTACATCACTCATGACATGGTCAGTGACATCACTGATGACATCACTGATGACATCTCAAATGACATCACTGATGACATCATCCAGTGACTGTTTGTTTCTGTAAAGTTTAAATATGTTTTATATATATATATATATATATAGGCCAAGGTTTATTGAAGAATGAGTGGGTGTATGACTGTCTGAATGGATAATTTAGTAGGTGCGTGACTGACTGTATAAGTGAGTGATTAAACGTGTCTTATTGAATGCATGGGTTAGTGACTAAACTGTGTGAATGTCTGTATCAGTCTGTCTGTTGGTGTGTAAGCGGCTGCATGGGTTGGTGAGTAGCTACATGAGTGTCTATATTGATTATTGATTGGTTGTCTGAGTATCTGTATGGGTGCCTGAGTGTCTGTGTGGGTGGGTGGGGGATGTGTGACTTAGTGCATAGATGTGTGAGTGGGTGATTCACTGGGTGTATTGGTTCAAGAGTGCATCTGTGAAGGGCTGTATGGGTGGGTGAGTGTGTGTATGGGTGTGTTTGTGAGTGTTTAGATGTCTCAGTGGTACATGTGTGAGTAACTACGTATGTGAAAGGCAGTATATGTGAGTGTTGGAGTATATAAATGACTAAATGTGAGAGTGAGTGATTGTGAGAGTACCTGTATGGATGAGTGTGTGCTTAAGTCAGTGATTGTATAAGAGAATAAGTATGTGTTAGTATCTGTATGAATAAGTGAGGTGGTATGTGCATAATTGTGTAGGTGAGTAAATGGGAGCGTGATTGATTCTTTGCATGACTGACTATGTGTGTGAGTAACTCTATGGGTGAGTGGTGGTGTGTGAGTGTCTGTTTAGGTATATGAGTGTATAGTGCTGTATTGATGAGTGACTGCATGTATGAGTGACTGTATGGGTTAATGAGTAGATGTGTGTGTAGACCTAGGAATCAGTAAGTGGGTATGTAGTAACTGGTATTGGTGTGTCTTTGGCTTCGAAAATGGTAGTCTGTATTTTAGAGTGGGTGTATCAAAGGTTATATTAGGGTGTGAGGAGGTGCATCAGATTATCATGTGGATGATGTCATCAGTGATGTCATCAGTGATGTCATCAGTGATGTCACTGACCATGTCATGAGTGATGTAATATGTGACGTCATCAGCAGTGCGTTGCGGGGGCGCGAGTTATAGTTTCCTCAACTAACTATAATGGCTGAATTTCTCTGGTTTTGTACGAGTGAAATGTCCAACTAACTATAACGTCCTGAAACCTGTGTGGTTTTTTCAGTGAATTCCTAATGTTTTTTAAATGCTTTATTTCTAACTATAATGTCCCTGAAACCTATGTTTTTTTCAGTGAATTTCAAAGGATTTTTAAATGATAATTTCTAACTATAACGTCCCTAAAACCTATGGTTTTTTCAGTGAATTTCTAAGGTTTTTTAAGTGCTAATTTCTAACTATAACGTCCCTGAAACCTATGGTTTTTTCAGTGAATTTCAAAGGTTTTTTAAAATGATAATTTCTAACTATAACGTCCCTAAAACCTATGGTTTTTTTCAGTGAATTTCAAAGGTTTTTTTAAATGCTAATTTCTAACTATGCCTACAGAGGTAGGACATGTGCAGCAAGAGGAAGAAAGGCGCAGAAAGAAGCAACAGAAATGCAGAAAGAGGCAACAGAAGTCCAGAAAGACGAAGAAAGGTACAGAAAGAAACAATAGATATGCAGAAAGAACCAACAGAGGTGCAGAAAGAGGCTTTGTTGCAAAGTCATCCTGTGCCCCCAACTTTTTTTCTGACTGGTACTGGTGGTAACTGACTCTGACTAACCAGGCCCGGAGCAAGTGCTATGCTGAAAGACACTTAGAATACAGTGAAAACACCTACATACACTAGGGTACACTATGGGTTGGGGTACCCCTGTGATTGGCATGACCTCCCCTGTAAGGCCCTAGTACATAATAGAGCAGGGAGATTCAAACTACCTCTAAGTCCCTAGCACATAATAGGGCATGGCAGTTTAGAGGCCAGCAGCCCTTTGACCAGCGCTCAGGAATTCCGCTGCGCAGGACTTCCAGGAGGTACCAGGAGGGCTTCTTGGCCCCCAAACTCCCTCAGGAGTAAAGTGGACTTCATCCCCCAACAAGTACTGTGCCAGGAGGCGTATTTGCAGAGTGGTGGAGAAAGGGGGGCGTGGCCTCCAAAGACCACTTAGCAATCCCACAGTGTGGGACTTAGTGGGGGTAATTGGAGAGGTAGTTGTCCCCCAAGGACAACCTTGGGGACCAACTACCCCTCCTATTACCTCCAATAAGTCCCACACAGCGGGATTGCTAAATTGTCATAGCAGGCCATGCCCCCTTTCCCCACTACTCTGCAAACGCACTTCCTGGCGTGCTCTTGGATGGGGATTAAAGTCCCCTTCGCTGCTGGGGGTCCTTAGGGGCCAACTAGCCTACCTGATACCTCCAGTATGCCCCAGATAGTGGAATTGCTGATAGGTGGACACATGCCACGCCCCCTTTGTCCACCACTCTGCAAACACACCTCCTGGCACGCTCTTGGTTGGGGGATGAAGTCCCCTTGCCTCCTGAGGGTCCCTGGGGGCCAACTAGCCCATCAGGTACCTCCAGTAAGCCTCACACAGCTGGATTGCTGAGAGTGGTCTGAGGCCACGGCCCCTTTTTACACCACTCTGCAAACGGGCCTCCTGGCGCACTGCTGCTCGGGGGATGAAGTCCACTTGTGTCCTGAGGTCCTCAGGACACAAGAGGACCTCATTGCCCTACCAGCAGTGCACCAAGAGGCGCATTTGCAGTGTGGTGTAAAAAGATGGGGTGGCCTCGGACCACCTCTCAGCAATCCCACTGTGTGGGGCTTACTGGAGGTTCCTGGTGGCGTAGTTGGCCCCCAGGGATCCTCACTAGCTACGGGGACTAAATTCCCTAACCCAGAGCGCGCCAGAAGGCGCGTTTGCAGAGTCATGCAGGGAGGGGGCGGGGCCTCCGGCAAGTTGCCGGTTTATTATTTTTTGTTTATTTTATTTTATGGACGCGGCCCCCCTTCCCTGGGCCACTTCTGGCCCCGGGGACCCCATCCCCCGGGGCCTGGCCAGCCTTTACTTGTTTTAAAATAAATTTGGGAGGGGGGCCGCATGGCCCCCCTCCTGAGACCAATTATGGCGCCGGGGACCGCATCCCCTGGGGCCTGGCCAGCCGTGTTGTTTTTAAAAAAACAATGTTGGAGGGGGGCCGCATGGCCCCCCTCCAGAGGGCAATTATGGCCCCAGGGACCCCATCCCCGAGTCCGACCTTCTGTATTTCCCCCCCAAAAAATTAAATTAAAGGGGAGGGGGGCCGAGTGGCCCCCCTCCTGGGCCACTTCTGGCCCCAGGGACCACATCCCCCGGGGCAAGCCCTCAAGTTGGGGACCATGGAGGGAGTCCCAATGCCCCCACGGTCCCAGCCGGCTGCCCGCCTCCTGCGGGAGCCGGCACTGCTTTTGGGCAAGGGGAGCTGGTAACATGCAGCTCCCCTTGCCCAAAAGCAATTCTGCTTTGCTTTTTGGAAGTTTAGCAAACGGCAATGTCCCAGGGGTGGGCACCCCGGGACTTTGCAGGAGCCGGCCCTGGGGTGTGGCAGTCTCCAGGGCCATCAACGGCTCCAGGAGGGAGGCCACGTGGCCCCCCTCCCAACTGTTTAAAGCCCCGGGGAGGTGGTGGTCCCTGGGGCAGCGTGGGGGGGCAGGAGCCCCCCATGCCTTGAATATAAAAATAAGCCCCGGGGAGGTGGCGGTCCCCGGGGCTGCGCGGGGCCGCAATGCCCCCCGCACTTAATGATGAAAGCCCCGGGGAGGTGGCGGTCCTCGGGTTTGCGGGGGGGCCGCAAGCACCCCACAGTTGAATAAGGATCGCCCTGGGGAGGTGGCAGTCCCTGGGGCTGCGGGGCCCCCGCGGGCCCCGCACCATTATTATATATTGTCCACGGGACCTGGCCCACCAGGGGGATTTTAGAAAACAAAGTGCAGGAGACCGCACTTCGTTTTTTTTTATTTTCTTCCAGATTTGCGCACCCAGCGCAACTCTGGTCAAAAATTAAAAAGAGAAAATGCTTTTTTGGGGCCTGGGGATCCCTGTGGGACCACCTGAGCAGGCCTAGGGGGTCAGGGTGTTTCTACCCTGCCCCCTTTTCTTCATTTTCACTTTTTTTCCTTTTTCTTGTGACTCGGTTACTGAGTCACAAGATGGCTACCGACACATTCTGCTTTGGAGTGTTGGCAGCCAATCAGAATGAAGCTCGTGCTCGAGAGGGTTCGCGACTCCTCCTCGGTGCTCAGATATATAAAAAATATTGTTTTGAATTTCTCGGCAACTACTGAACGGATTTACACCATTTTAAAAAAAGGTCGCTTTCTGGACCAAGAGCTACCTTTTTGCCAAATTTGGTGTAATTCTGTTCAGCAGTTCGGGCTGTAGCTGTGTCTAAAGTTCCTATGGACAATAACATGGGGAAAATGTGTTTTGGGACCCCCCCTTTCTTCTCAGCCCCCGCTTGACAAATCACCCCAAAACTTTCAGGATAGGAACTGACCTGAGTGAACCATTAGTTTTGAAAATTTCGCGAAGATTCATCAAACGGCGCCAAATATATTGGCAAAAGAAAAATAAAGGTTACACAGACGTTACCATTAGGCTCAAGTTTCACTCAAACAAAACCAGTGAAAGCTGAGCTAACTATAACTCGAGCCCCGCGATGCACTGCTTATGACTTCACTTATGACATCACTGATGACATCTCAAATGACATCACTGATGACCTCATCCAGTGACTGTGAGTGTTTTTAAAATGTTTAGGAGTGTTAAATATATATACTAAGGTGTTTTGATGAATCAGTGGGTGTATGAGTGCCTGTATGGATGATTCAGTGGGTGTATGACTGACTGTGTAAGTGAGTGATTAGGTGTCTCAGTGAATGTATGGGTGAGTAACTAGGGTTTTAGAATGTTTGTATCAGTCTGTCAGATGGTATCCAAGTGGCTGTGTGGGCTGGGAAGTGGGTACATGAGTGTCTGCATGAGTGATTGATTGGGTGTCTGAGTAACTGTATGAGTGTCTGTGTGGCTGGGTGAGAGGGTGTGTGAGTGCCTGCATGGATGAGTGAGTTGGTGGGTGTATGGGTTAGTGATTCTGTAAGAAAAGGGCCTATTAAGTGAATGAGTGTGTGTGTGGCTGTGTCAGTGAGTGAATGGATGTGTGAGTGGTTTTTGGGTGAGTAAGTGGATATGTGAAAGGTAGTATAGGTGAGTGTTGGAGTATATGAGTGACTGTATGTGTGAGTGAGGGACTGTGATAGTGGCTATATGGGTTAGCGTGTACATGTGTGAGGGGCTGCATGGGTGGGTGAATATATGTTAGTATCCATATCAATAACTGACTGGGTATGTGTATAACTATATAGGTGAGTGAATGGCTGTCTTATTGACTCTATAGGTGAGTGAGTAGGTGTGCGAGTAGCTCTATGAGCGACTGAAAGTGTGTGATTGGCTGTATGGCTGTATGAATAGATATATCAGTGGCTGCATAAGTGAGTGAGTTGGTGTATGAGTGGCTGTATGGGTAACTGAGTGGATCTGTGTGTAGACCTATGAATCAGTGAGTGGGTGTGTAAGTACTGGTGTGGGTTTGTCAATGGTTTTGAGAATGGTAGTGTGTAAGTTGGCGTGGGTGTATGAAAAGTTATATTGGGGTGTGAAAGGGTACGTCAGAGATTCTGTGGATGATGTCATCAGTGATGTCATTTGAGATGTCATCAGTGATGTCATGAGTGATATCACTGACCATGTCATGAGTGATGTAATATGTGAGGACATAAGCAGTGCATTGTGGGGGAGTGAGTTATTGTTAGCTCAGCTATCATCCTCACAATCATTCTGTAAACGAGGCAAACTGTATTTCCCTTTTTACAGTTTGCTCTGCTTCACCTGTACATAATACACTACTGCTAATTATTGGGTCTACTGACGCAGGGCCTTCTTGTGCTGCATCTTCTATTGCCCCTGCACTTACAACTTCACCTAAGGCAACCCACACAAATCAGCCTGTGAAGAAAAAGAGGTTGCCTGCGTCCGTTACTAAAGGGATTGCAGCAGTACTGATTCGAATCCGGCACAAAGCTATTTAGAATATCCCCAAATGAGATTGGATTGTAGATCAGATACAACAGACAAATGTCATGGAGAGCCAACACCTGCTATTGATCCCCCCCTAAGAAATAACCAGATATCATTATCTGATGTCCCCAGAACTACTGGACCAGCCAAAGAATTAGCATGTAAGAAGCCCAGGAGTACTGATCCTCCCAAAGGACCTAAGGATGCGACTGCGCCTCTTAAGGATACACTGAACCTTCCGCCAGCAGCTTGCCCTTATGTATTGATACTGGAAGGTGTTCCTCCTTTGAAAACTAGAGCAGTTGAGACCTGGTCTCAGTTAATGAACAAAACTTTACACTGGCTCAATAATCAAAAAAACCTTAATATAGAGAATGCAGGGGAAATCATTATGCTAAAAAGAGTTGGGTGGGTAGGACAGGGGTTAAAGGACATCCCGGGGGATTGTATTGTGGTAAATTTCAGGGATCCGATGTATGTACGCAATATCCTAAAACTCAGAGAATCATTGACACACATAATTCTCAGATTGTGCCATTACCCCTTGGCTACTTCTAAAAGCCAGCAATACCCCGGATCTCCCATAATCGCATAAATTGGAACACGCCTTTACTGACCTATACAAATAAATGTGATGCCCTCAGCACCTTGGAGTACATAGAATGACTACCAGCCGCTTCCAGCCCTGCGCACTTTCCATCCAGTCCAGCTATGACGATTACTGATATTTTTACCATGCCATCTATTCACAATAATATGTTACGAATTATGAGCTGGAATGTGGCGGGAATCTGATCGAAGTTATGTGTACCAGAGTGGTTATCACTCATTGAAAAATATGAGATAATTATGTTTCAGGAGACATGGGAGGTAATACCAACCTTTATTGATGGATACCAGTGTTACAGCATCCCTGCCATTAGTTCCCGCTCTGGCCGTGCATCAGGTGGCTTGGCATTGTGGGTGAAAACAGCACTTGGCGGTCAGGTGGAGGTTTTAGAGACAGACAGCACTAGTTTTCAAGCGGTTTGCTGGAAAAACTATTTTAACCTATACTTAGTTAATTTTCATAATAACGATTTTATTAATGTACCAAACCCAATATTCAAAGAACTAACAAACGTTTTACTAAATTATCCAACAGGGTTATTGCAAAAGGCCATGAATTATATTTGTGTTTAGCCGGCGATTTTAATGTTCATTTTTCCAGTAGTAGAAACCCCTTGATTTTAATGTTCATTTTTCCAGTAGTAGAAACCCCCTTGGCTTTACGCAGGGTGGGTTGATCGAAGAAATCAGGAGCTGGACCTGATAGTGGAAACTAATGATCTAGTAGATGTAATGGGAGCTGCTGGGAACACGTTATTATGCCACGACATTTAAAGGTAGAGGGACTTTATCCACAATCGATTTTATATTCATTACACAAAGCCTACTGAAGATTTTGATATTCGGCTTGATTTCCAAATCTTCTTTTAGTGACCATAATCCTCTTGAGGCCGCCCTCTTAAAAACCCCTAAGAATGCATACAAGAGAGAGATAGGAGCTAGTGATCTCCAACTCTCTACGGATAACTTAATATAAATATGGAAAATGCGTGATCCAGCCTGAATCCAAGATTTTTTTAAAAAAGAGAACAAGAGAGCAGTGGAGACCTGCTTATCAGACAAGGATAGTGCAATCTGTATAGTGGGCGCTTTTAATGATCTGTGTCTACCTGCTTAGGCCATTACGTCCAGCAAATAAGTAGCGCGTTTGGTTCAACCACGATTGCACAGTAGCCAACCGAGAATTAAGGCTTGCATTACCAAAGAAACCTAGAAATTCAGAACTAATTGTTGCCTTGAGGAAGTAATATAAGATTATTATGACTAAACGTTGGCAACAAGTTTTAATTGATCAATGGGAATTACTTGCTCAAGCAGCTAACACAAAAGACAGCAAGCATTTTTGGTCTACGGTCTCTGTTATGAGACGTAAAAATTAGACAGTCTCCCCTATCTCTTGTCACATTACAGGTGACATATGGGAAGCTCATTTTAGAAAAGTTTACGCTGCTCCCCAAAACAGAGATACTTTTATTATAGACACTTGGTATTTCACAGAGGTAAGGCCGACAGTGGATGAGGTCGAAGAAGCTCTTAATCAAAGTATGGGAGGTAAAGCACCGGGGCCTGACGGCATACCGATAGACCTATTTAAATATAATATTCAACTCTGGTCTCCTATTTTAACTAATGTATTTAGCAATTTGGCACATATAGATATCCCGGACTCCTGGCGGACTTCCATTATCATCCCTATATTCAAGAAGGGTAACCGTGAAGACCCCAGTTGTTACAGACCGATCTCTTTGGTCGATACAACTGTTAAAATTCTGGGACGTGCCATTTACAATATAATTCAGGAGTGGGCCAAAGATGAATCTATTTTACATCCTTCTCAACATGGTTTTAGAGGCAAGATTGGGACAATCAAGCAATGTGCAAATTTAAACCTAATGATAGGTAAATACACTGTCGCTAAGCGTGTGCCACTATATATGACTTTCATGGACTTAAGTGCCACTTTCGACTGTGTAAACCGAAACAAACTATGGCACATGTTGCTGCGCAAGGGCCTGGATCCACCCCTTGTCCACTTTCTCGCATATCTTCACTTGGATATGAGAGCCAGAGTGAGACTAAGTAACAATGGGACAGTGAGTAAAGATATTGAGATAGGTAGAGGTGTCCGTCAAGGGTGTGTGCTGGCTCTGCTTTTATTTATACTGTACATTAACGATCTCTACCTGACCTTAACTCGGAAAATTAGCTATGTCCCATTTGTTAAGGGGAACCCTCTACCCACACTTTTATATGTGGACGATGCTGTATTAATGGCCCAAACACCAAATGCATTGCGCCTTTTAGTATCTGCCTTACAGATTTTATGACTACCCTTGATCTTAGAATTAATTTTCCTAAATCACACATTAAGGCATGTGGCCCACACTGTACTCAACTGCCCAGCATACAAATAGACGAAAATTCCCTCACCAGTGTAAAGACTTTTCCTTATCTGGGTGTCATGTTCTCTGCCTCGGGGGCATGGACTCATAATATTGCGCATCGTAGAACGAAATTATCAAAGACAATTGGATCACTGTGTTCCCTCCCCCAACCCTGCCATGGTGGACAACTGTATGCTATGATGCAAAGTTATAAATCTCAATGCGTTCCTACTGCCACTTATGGTTCTGAAATCTGGGGGGTTGTGAACTGTGAAACTATACAAAATGAAGAAAATAGGTTTTGTAGTCGATTTCAATGGAGTACCAATTTCATCACCTAACATTATTTGTCATAATGAGCTAAACCTAATGTATATAAATGATTTTATCAGAATGAAGCCCTTATTATTTTGGATATTGATATGGACTAATGAGAAGGCCGTACTCACAAGAGATATAATAAAAGACTGCTTCTCCTGTGATAACGGCCCCTGAATCACATGGTTGGCATACATAAAATTGAAATTGGAAAACATTGGGATGCAGAAGGCATTTATAGAGAAATATTTATGCTCTACTATTAATAAAAAGGAAGTAGCCACTGTGTTTTATGAATCAGCACAGGAAAATAGCCTAAAAAATATGGAAGTTAAATCACTCATCACAGCCTATTTGTCCTTGTGTGTCTCAATGCCACCTCCTGTTACTTAGAGCAGCCTTGCGGGACATGGCCGCGCTCCTTGCTATTCAGATTCGGTGCCGACACTGTAAAATATTTATTGTGCTTTTCACTTAGGTATCAACCAAACCTTGCTACGATCCCTTGTCCGTGGGACAACAAGTCAGGTCAAACTATGCAACATTTTTTATTGTTCTGCATATTCTATGAATTTTATACAAGGTTATTTCTAATTCCATTTAAAAAAAAAGAAAAGAAATACAGTGATATTAGGCAGTGTAGAGCTATGTTTTCTCATGTTATTCTTCTGTCTGACCATGAAACAAGCCTTCATGTAGGTTCTTTTTTAAAGCATGCAGTTAGGGCACGTAGCACTTAACTACATTGATAAATGATGTCAAACTATGTACATCTTGCGATTTAATTATTTGAAAAACAAACTTGTTGATCCTGTAGACTTCATGATATACTGTTAAGGCACATGGCACTTTATCTTATTTTAAGTGATGTTACTTGAAATTTTCACTTTTTGACAATATCTAGTGTGTTTTAAAGTGAATGAAATGTTGCTTGTGATTTGTTGTTACTTTTGTGGATAGAAAACCTTCCGAAAAAAAGTGATTTGAATTGAATTGAGTGTATGAGTGTCTGTGTGACTGGGTGAGAGAGTGTGTGAGTGCCTGCATGGATGAGTGAGATGGTGGGTGTATGGGTTAGTGAGTCTGTAAGAAAAGGGCTGTATAAGTGACTGAGTGTGTGTATGGCTGTGTTGGTGAGTGAATAGATGTGCAAGTGGTATTTGGGTGAGTAAGTGAATATGTGAAAGGCAGTATAGGTGAGTGCTGGAGTATATGAGTGACTGTATGTGTGAGTGAGGGATTGTGATAGTGGCTGTATGGGTTAGCGTGTGCGTGTGTGAGGGGCTGTTTCGGTGAGTGAATATGTGTTATCTATATCAATAACCGACTGGGTGTGTGTATAACTGTATAGGTGAGTAAAGGGCTTTCTTATTGACTTCATAGGTCAGTGAGTAGGTGTGTGAGTAGCTCTAAGAGCAACTGAAAGTGTGTGAGGTCATTAGTGAGATCATAAGCAGTGCATTGCAGGGCTCGAGTAATAGTTAGCTCAGCTTTCACTGCCTTTGTTCGAGTGAAACTTGAGCCTAACTATATCGTCTGTGTAACCTTTATTTTATATATATATATATATATATATATATATATATATATATATATATATATATATATATATATATATATATATATATATATATTCCAAAAACAAGGTTACCCCTGGGGTGGAGAGCACACTCAGGATCGCACAGGTCCAGCAAACATAACCCCTCAATTCTGCTGCCGACGCGTTTCGGGCAAACCG